>LPNX010470256.1:0-13890 GCA_001517045.1 Pseudotsuga menziesii | reverse complement strand
CTATTGGGTATTCCAGTTATTGCTAATTCATGAGTAATTGTTAATAATTCTTTGATGAGATTGAATCTTAGTTCCTAGATCATGTGCAAGAATTAATACTAAATACTATATGCATTGGAAGGGAATGCATTAGACTCAGTTGGAAAATGCATTATCAATAGGAATTAGTTATTGCATGGTAAATAATAAGGTGCATTGGTAATTGCACATTTGATTTGATATTGCATTTCTAATTTTGGACTGTTGATTGTAAGTTTTCTTGCTTGTTACTTTAAAGTGCATGGAATTTTTCTTGTTATTGCACGGTAAATAATAAGGTGCATTGGTAATTGCACATTTCATTTGATATTGCATTTCTAATTTTGGACTGTTGATTATAATTTTTCTTGCCTGTTACTTTAAAGTGTGTGGAATTTTTCTTGTGATATTTATGATCTTTGTTAGAAAAAATTCTTAATGATATTTGTTAGAAAATCTTATTTATGATAATTGCTAGAAAGTATCGTGATGACCTTGTTAGAAAAGTTGTATTGGTTAGAGAAGTATCTTTGTGATCTTGTTGAAAGGCATGACTATAGAGATTATAGCAATATTTCATTCATATTGTTGTAAAAGTATCTTGATAGTATTCCATGGAATTGTTGGTAAAGCATATGCATGGTATTGATTGACTAGAATGCATTTCATGAATAAAGGATACTATATGCACTTCATATTGTTTTTTATACTTGATCCTTCATATAGGTTGAGATGCTTGATGCACTTCGTGAACTTGGTTGAGATACTTGATGCAATTCATTAACTTGGTTAAGATACTTGATGCACTTAATATTGGATGAGATACTTGATGCACTTCATATTGGATGGTATACTTGATTCACTTCATGAGATTGGTTGAAGTACTTGGTGCATTTCACGTGCATGATTGATTGGAAAACATTTTTAATGCATCTCATGTATCTTGGTAGAGTATGTATATAATGAAATTCATGAATCTTTCATGCATTTCAAGTAACTTAGAGTATGTGCATAATGCATGATTGATTTCATGTACCTTTGGTGTAATTCATGTATCATAGGTGAAATAGAGTGGAATTGATTAAGAAGGAATTTGTTTCATGTTGCAATTTCATGGAATTTATTTCATGTACCTTGGGATTATTACATGTGATTAATTAGAATTTTATTTCCTTGAAATATGTATTGTATGTTGAAATATATATATATTCTATTTCATTTTGTTCTCACATAAATCCATATTAGTGGTATTAGAGCAATTTTCTCTTATGGTTTCTCAGTGCATGCCCCCCACTTGATCTGAATATTGCGAGTTGGGTCTCAAACTTGTTGATCTTGGAGAAAAACACTCCCGTCGACCCAATCAGGCTTAAATGGTGGGAGAATAAAAGAGAGATGACAAAGTAGTATATCCTATTAGGTTGTTGCTCGAGGAATCCTTCATGCGACAGACAAAAGAGAAGATGGATAATTTCACCTAGATCCTTCAACAACTACCATGTTGAGATTACAACATTAGGAGTCATTCTCCAATATTGTGAGTAATATGAATACAATATACGTGTGAGTAATATAAAGTAATACAAATATCCTCATATGATTGAGGTGGTGAAGTTATAAATCTTGTGAGTAATATGAATCCGAGTCTTGTGATTAATATTAAGGAAGTAAACTTGTGAGTAATATCAAGTAAGTAAACTTGTGTGTAATATCAAGTAAAGTCTTGTGAGCAATATCAAGACAGTAGACTTGTGATAAATATCAAGTTCTAGAAATATCCTCATGTTGTGAGGTGGTGTACTTTACTATGTAAAGTAGATATACTAGGTGATGTATGGCTAGTCATGGTCAACATGTGTTACAAGTTTCCTTTAGGAATTAGATACCCCTATAGTGATTTACTTTAGCATGTGACTATATGGCCTGGGTTAATACATGTAATCATAGGTTCAGAAACAATATTATGAGTATGATATGATATAGATGATTAATTAATGAAAACACATATGGACCATATCGAGATAATTAATATAAGTGCAGAGATGGAGAGAGAATTTAAACTGCCCATGTTTCCACCAATTGAACTCGAATTGATAAAGATATCAGTTGAGTATTAGTTATGGTAAACAAAGTTCAACTAATTAAGGAATAAAGTCCTTAATTTAGGCAAGTGGTTGTTGGAAATAAACATTGATGGAGAAGCACTATTTATGTTCAATTACATTCAGTTCTGTTTAGTTACATTCAGTTGCATGCAGTTCCATTCAGTTCAATTCAGTTACACTCAGTTGTATGCAGTTGCACTCAGTTGCATTCAGTTGCATGAAGTTTCATTCAGTTAATATTAGTACGCTCAATTAACAACTGAATTAGATTTAGTTAATTAATGGAAGGCACATATCTTCTAGTGGGAGATAATTATGGAGTGCCAACTCAACACCAGATCGATGGGGGCAATGCATGATTGAAGATGAATCAGTGTTATAAGTGTTAACAAGTTACTGATGCATGAAAACATTCCTTTTTTGTTGTAAAACCTAATTTGACTTGTTATTAAAGTGCTCTGCACTTGGTAATTTAGATACAGTGTTCCATTTGATATGCACTCTCTGGTGCTGGGTGAAAGAAATATGATATTGTGTTGTAATTATTCTCTGCCACTTATAAATCATACTCTAAGATTTTTTGCTAGGTTTTTTATCCTCCGAATCAGTGGAGGGATTTCCCTGGGTATATCATGTGTTATATGGTTTGATTTATGTATTTGGATTATTGATGAGATTTATATGCAATGTTAGTGTGGATTAAAGTTTTAAAGTTTAATTATATTCATATTTTTCTCAATCACTAACATGGTATCAAATCAAGGGCGTGCAAGAGCTTAGTTTTGTGCAAACACTCCAATCCTATGTAGATCTTGAAGCATTGAGAAAGATCTTGAAGCAATGACTTCTATATCCGTTCGACTAGAAGATCGAATCGAAGGAACATCCAACTTCAATACATGGAAGGAGAGGGTGATCAATATCTTTAAAGAACAAGTTGCACAACATGAATACGGAGAAGGATGATACTGTAGTATCATTCTTCACAAATATTTCACAAGTGAAGGATCAACTAGTAAGCATCGATGTGAAGAAAGATGAGGATGATCTTCTACAAACCGCCTGTTGTAATGGATAATTCACCTAATAACCTAGGTCTGGGGGTTACCAACATACTATGACCTTGCAGAAAAAATGATTATAAAAGCACAAATAGGAAATAGGGAAGTAGCAGGAACTTACTTGTAATAAACGAAGGTTGATCCAAGCTAACTTCTTCCTCTTTGCTTCACTTCTACAATCTCCAGGATAGTTCCTCCTTCAACCTGTTAACAAAGATTCTTCCAATATACAGTATAATTCATATATAAAGATGCAGGTGAAGCAAATCACATATTATAATGAAATATAAACATTTACCAAGCCACAACACATGAAACACAATATGGAAGAAGTAATCTGCTTTATTAACAATAATAGAGGAAGTTTAGGTTACAACCCAATGTCTGAACAAGGGACTCCTCTGTCACCAAAGGACTCTGAGTTTCTCTGCTCCAAAGCTTCTGTAAAAAATCCACCAGCATAACTTTGCTCTCCAAGTATGAATATCCAACACCCTCCCCAAGGCCTCTATTTATATGGATGAAATGAGGCAGTTCTCGAAGGTTAGGGAGGTTATAGCAGTTAATGGGATTAAGGTAAATGAAACAACTAATCTCCCATTAACTCGTGTTTTTAAAAACTAATTTTGAGGAAACAATGCGCGGGTATGTAGTAAAGCAACCCGCGCATGATGCGCGACTCTATACAAATGCAACCCGCGCATAGATGTATGCGCGACCTGTTGAACATAATACTCGCGCATATGCGCGAGATGCCAATAGAGATAGTCGCGCATGCACTCAAAATATCAAAATAGCAAAGTAACCCGCTGGGCATATAGGTAATGTATTTCATCATCAACCAAGGTATAATGAAACTAGGCAAACCTCAATCCATAAGTGTCCTTTTGTGTGCCGACCTGAGGGATGTCAACACTCGGACGGAGAGGTGCCAATCAACTGTATAACACCGCCATCGATGGAATCCCATCCTCATGGGAGACCTTTTTGCTGCGGTAAATGGAAGAGAAGAAAAACCCAATTTTTAAGTTATTTGGCATGATTACATCCAAGAAGAAGGGTGCATCCAGAACAAGATGGTGAGCACTAAGGAGGAGAATCTTGTCCTCGTAGAAAGAACCAAGAAAGAAAGAAAACCTTTTGCTCCCAAGAAACATTTTTTGTGCAAAGAAGAAAGAAATTCATAAAGGTATGGACAAATCAAAACTAATATGTTTTTATTGTAAAAAGGAAATTCACTTCATACGGGATTGCAATACAAGGAAAAGGAAAGAAGGAAGAATCCATGCCTCCACCGCCATAGAAGGAGGTGAAGCTTCTTAAGAGAAATCATACAAGGAAGAGGATGATCGAAAGGAATATTTCCTTTAGTGAAGAAGAGCATTCGCTCTTGGTTTCATGGGATCCTTATTCCCATGCAGAGACACACTTTCCAGTACACGCATTATGTTTTCATTTTGTAGTGTTTAAAGTTGCGGTGAGTAAAGAAGGACTCCACCTGTCTCCGCAAGGGTGCAGAGATCAAGAGGGAGCCCACACAAACAATAAATATGAGTACCTTATTTTTTATTTTCTGTTATAAATCAGATCTTTTTTTTTGGTGTTTCATGACTTTCATATAGATTTGTATTCCTATACTTGGAATTGTGTTTAGCATATACATTGGTTTTTCTATCTTTATTGGCATGTTATCAATCTCATGAGTCCAAATTTTGCGAGATGATATAGGACTGATATAAGAATTATGTTGGAGTGATGTTTACTCATATAGTACTAATATAAGGCTGAAAACATCCTCCATAAGACATGTGACTTAGGGCAGCATGATTGTTTCATAAACTGTGAACATAAGACTACATGATTAGCTAGATAGTGGGTTTTATGCTTACTTCATGAGATATGAACATGGGGATGTATATTTTCTGAAGGTTTTGGACTGATATAGGGCTGTGTATTAGTATATTATAATGGGTTATGATAAATAGGTTGGTCAATATCTGTACATAACTAGGTAAATATGTATCAGTATATTGAGAGTATTTCATGTAAATAAAATTCATGAGTATGAAATGGTTCTAACCATTAGAATACGTTTTCTTGTAGGGGAAATTAAAATGACCTTACCTACAAGTAAAGAAGGACATGAATGTGGAGTCATTTCGATGGATGATCCTAAAAGAGAACATTTTGGGAGGTTTCTATGTCTCTTGGGAAGCAAAAAAAATAGATGGCTTAATTCTATTCTGATAGATGCGAAGACTCATGGAGATATTCTATATTAATTAGATTCATGTGTCAAAGAAGAGCTTGATATGTAGATGAGAATAAGTCTCCATGATGAAGGACCCAGAATATGACTCTCACATTTACATGGTGAGAGGGAGTTTCTAGTCTTGCTAGCTCCTGAAGAACCAATGTAACTAGTTGATGTACCTCCTGTAAAAAGGAGATATGCATGATGATCATATTCAAAAGGAAGCTGAGAAATGTATTCAAGAGTGTTGTTATGATTTTTTATGATTAGTGGTTTGGTAGTCTCTAGAAAAATATTTTCCTCAGTTAACGAAATTTTGCTAGAGTTTTCGGGATGATGGACTACAAATCCATGTCCACACATATGAAGGTAAATATGAATTTTTATAATTATTATTTCATATTTGGAGGATCTCAAGTCAGTTGAGATGTATTTGGTTAGTCATAGGTCTCAGGATGTATTATGTGCTTTGTAGTGTGTACATAGACATGTACAAAGCATATGTTATGGTACCTACTTGGTACAAGTGTATGTGGACTCATATATGTCTTGATCAATAAAATAGAGTAAGATATATGAAATCTGACTAGCATAGTGATTGATGAAGATCACATGTGTTTCTCTAGATAGATCATGTTGAAAAGCAACAAATATTTTGAGAGTTCTAGTCAGTTATATTTGAAACATGGTACATATCCAAAAATGAGAAACATTGCCATCATTCTTACTAAGCCTTTGTCCCCACAAGTTATTCATCGTACATGACTTAGGAATCTAAGGGCCTTGTGGAGAGAATCCACATGAGAAGAGACATGTTCAAAAGTATCAAAGACTATTTATAGTCTTGACTGTTAGAGAACAGTTAAAACCTCTCAGAGAGGTAGTTGGGGTGTTGTAAATATAAAGAGAATGATCACTGAGAAAGTGATCATGATTTGATGAACATCACAGAGAACGGAAAGATCACAGAGAACTTCTCTAGATAAGATAAGATTCAACAAGTCAACAAATGTTGAAGAGTGAAAGAAAAGATAAGACTTTCTTTATGCATGTTATTACATATTTTTTTGTATAATATTGTATGTGATGGATTTAAAATCCATGGTCTCTAGTTTAGAGAAACTTTATTCTGGATTGGATCCAGATGATGCTACTTTGTGTAAGTAGCTAGTTGGTCTTTGAGCAGACTGATTTTATTTTATGCTTACTACAAAGCATATGTTTGAGTACCTTTGAGGTTCATTAAAATAGTCTCTATTGTATTTGATACATGCTAGACCTATTATTTGATTGTGCTATCCAACTATTATTTTAGCCTGAGATAAGCAATGTAATTTGAGGCTTGTACTACAAAAGCTAAGTGTATTGCGATTAGTACTACAAAAGCAAGATGTATGTCTGAGAGTTCTATAGAACCAAAATGTGTTTTGCATATAATACTACATACTAAGGAGTAGTGTAGCTCGGGAAGATACCTAATGAGCCTACATTCATTAAGTGTTAATAGTCAATATTTTTCGAAGACCCTATATGTGTTTTTTGATAAAACACATTCAAGATGAATTTTTACTTCATTGAAGTCATGGTAATTAGTTCCAGTACATACGTATTGATGAGAAGATTGCATATTTGTGACAAGCCTCTTTCTTTGATGAAGTTTAAACACTTCCAATATAAGCTTGGAATGGAAGATAATGTCTCCCTTGTTGAGAGGGAATGTTGAGATTACATCATCAGGAGTCATTCTTCAGTCTTGTGAGTAATATCAATAAAATAGACTTGTGAGTAATATCAAGTCCTACAAATATCATCATATGATTGAGGTGGTGATGTTGTAAATATTGTGAGTAATATGAAGTAGAGTCTTGTGAGTAATATCAAGGAAGTAGACTTGTGAGTAATATCAAGTCAATAAACTTGTGTGTAATATCAAGTAAAGTCTTATGAGTAATATCAAGTTATACAAATATCCTCATGTTGTGAGGTGTTGTACTTTACTATGTAAAGTAGATATACTATGTGATGTATGGCTAGTCATGGTCAATAGGTGCTAGAAGTATCCTTTGGGGATTAGCTACCCCTACAGTGATTTACTTTAGCATGTGACTATATGGCATGCAGTAATACATATGATCATAGGTTAGGAAACAATCTTATGAGTATGATATGGTATAGATGATTAATTAATGAAAAAAATACGGACCATGTAGAGATTATTAATATAAGCACAGAGATGGAGAGGGAATTCGGATTGCTCATGTTGCCACTAAGCGAACTCAAATTGATAATGATATCATTTGAGTATTAGTTATGGTAAAAAAGGTTCAATTAATTAAGGAATCAAGTCCTTAATTTATGCAAGTGGTTGTTGGAAATAAACACTGATGGAGAAGCACTAGTTTTGTTCAGTTACATTTAGTTCTGTTAAGTTACATTCATTTATGTTCAGCTACATTCAGTTCTGTTAAGTTACATTCATTTATGTTCAGCTACATTTAGTTCTGTTCAGTTACATTCAGTTATGTTCATTTACATCCAATTCTGTTTAGTTACATTCAGTTGCATGAAGTTCCATTTAGTTTAGTTTAGTTACACTCAGTTGTATATAGTTACACTCAGTTCCATTTAGTTGCATGCAATTTCATTCAGTTCAGCTTAGTACACTTAGTTAACAACTCAGTTAGAGTTACATAATTAATGGAAGGAACATATAT
Organism: Pseudotsuga menziesii; assembly: GCA_001517045.1. Taxonomy (NCBI): domain Eukaryota; kingdom Viridiplantae; phylum Streptophyta; class Pinopsida; order Pinales; family Pinaceae; genus Pseudotsuga; species Pseudotsuga menziesii. The sequence continues at coordinate 5,738 of LPNX010470256.1, read as the reverse complement.
TCTAGTGGGAGAATTATGGAGTGCCATCTTAGCACCAAATCAAGGGGGGGGGGGTGCATGATTGAAGATGAATCAATGTTCTAAGTGTTAACATGTTACTGATGCATGCAACCATTCTATTTTTGTTGTAAAACCTAATTTGAATTGTTATTTAAGTGCTATGCACATGGAAAGTTAGATATGGTGTTCCATTTGATCTCCAATCTCTGGCATTCTCGGTGAAAGCAATATGATATTATGTTTTAATTTTTTATGACACTTATTAAGATACTCTTATATTGTTTTCTGGATTTTTTATCCTATGAATCAGTGGAGGGTTTTCCTAGGGTATATCCTGTGTTCTATGGTTTGATTTGTCTTTGGATTATTGATGATATTTATATGCACTATCATTGTGGATTAAAGTTAAAGTTCAATTATCTTCATATTTTTCTCAATCACTAACATGTCAATGGCAATAGATGCACCTTCAACAAGCATGCATTTCGAAGACACACCTTGATTTAAGGTATAAGTTAACTTTGACATCCCCTTATTTGAAGGAAATACAGATGCATATGATTTGGAGAAATGATTAATTCTCTTAGAGGGTTACTTCTCTGTTCAAAATTTTTCCAACAATGAAAATATCACCTTCGCACTCCGTAAATACCTTCCATGTATCAAAGACTAGTGGGACGAGTAGTGCAAGAGACATATGAGGGACGAGAATGGAATATTCAGGACATAACCCACTTGGGTGGAAATTTTTTTCAATGTCGTCAAGGGGGAATTCTACTCCGTCGAAAACTATGATGAGCAATATTCCAGGTGAACAAATTTGATCCAAGAAAGATGTCAGGTGGTCTTAGAGTTTACCAATGTATTCCATACCCTGCGCTCAAAACTAGGTATTAAATACTTCAAACGAAACTTGGTCCTAAAGTACCGTAGTGGCCTACATAGGTACATTCAGAAATAGAGGATTTCCTAGACATATCTTCACTAGGAGGTGCTTATTGATATGTTGTCAATATCGAGCAAATATTTAAGCAAAATAAGAAATAGGAGTTTGGGTCTACAAATAAAAAACAAAAGTTTGGAGAAGGAATCACTAACTCACTATTGCAGTTGCAACAATTTTCCCAAAATTCAAAAAATTTCGGGACCCTCCTTTAATTCATTTTGGCTCAGCTTTTGGGTTTGCTTGATGCTCTGTGCAAATATTACTTTTATGCCAATGATTTTTCACTTTTGTTTTAGTTTTTCTTTGCCATCGGAAGTGTTTTGGAAGTTTAAGTCGGAAGTCTAGTCATCTGCACGCCCGCCATTGCGGAAAGGTAACAAGAAGTCGAGTTCGATCCAAGATTTGTTTTCTCTGATGCTTTTATTTATTTCTATTAATCAGTGGCTTGTTGGAATACCATCGGAATGTATTGTCTCTACGGTTTCCATAGTTCCGGATGGCGCATTATGAAGTTCCCCGATGATTGCATTAACTTCTTTCGAGCCCGCCGTTTTTGTTTCATTGATCCTTGATATTTCAGCATTTGTCACTGTGGCTTTGAAAAGCGTTGTCTTTCCGGCATATTTGATTTTATCTTCCACGGTACCGATGTTTTTGGTCGAAGTCATGTTGGTTTTTTCTCCGATTTTTTGCCGGTCTGCGAAACTTGGTTTCTTTTGTGGTTTCACCATTGCGGCTTTCCAACCTTCTATTGCTCCGCTGCTTTAGTCTTGCGAGCTATGATGCGAGTATCATTTTGTTTCTCTACCAATGCCTTTGCGGTTCTCCTAACTGTTTCATCATCCACCATTACGGAGGCAGTGTTTACTTGGTCGTTGATCCCTTATCTTTTTACTGCCCGATGACCTTTTTCTTCCCACAGATTATAGTTGACCGGGGAGTCTATATAGTGGAATTGGTTGGTTTATTATTTTATCGTTATTTTTTTGGACTTTTCTCTGCGCTGTCGTTTTCACTCGAGCAGACTAGGATTCTCGCTGTCGGTACCCTCATTCCTAGGTGGCTCCACTGTGGAATTTCAATGGTTTTCCTCCCGCCAGTCGCGCAGCAGTGTCAGGTAGGCCCTTATGCTCGTTTTCCCATTTCGTTCAATTGGACGAGTTGTTTTGTTGTCTCCGTGGTTAGTATTTTACTTAGGTTTCCATCTTGGAATGTATATATTCTGAGCTGAGGTGAATGGTGTGACTATCACTTGGGGGGGGGGGGTCTTTGTGGTTTACTTGATGTTTTCTTCCGCAGTCGTTATGGTCTCACAACCTGCACTTGATTGTTAGGGAAACTAGTGCAGACGGCTATTACACTGTCTGCACCAGTTTGCCCCATTTTGTGTTTGGCCATCCAAGGAGGGCTTTCATGGCTTTCCTAGGGAATGCTGGGTTTGTTTCCACTGGTCCGATCGCCCTCATTTTGTGAACGAAGACCTCAATGTTGTTTTTATTTCACTGCTTAGGGAAACCCTATTCACTGTCGAATTCGAACCCCGAACTGGCCTAGGGTAGAATCGCATTACCCAGTCTAAGATGGACCGTGAAATGAGCATGTATGGTCTTCTAGGGTGCTATCACCTATAGCGTCCCCCTTGATATTTTTAGATTAGGTTCCTTAGGTATTCTGTGTAACATGTAGGCCGTGGCACTGAGAAAGGGCTCGGGACTGTTTTCATTTTTGATGAAGGCCTTGTTTTCCACATCCGAACTTTGTTGGACTAAGCTGGTTTTAGTTTTTGGGCACGAGCAGTTGTTTGAACATGTTTTGCTTATTTTTTATAACTGCAATCAATTTTAACACAGATGAGGTAAAACACTTATATTGTTATCTTTATCTTTAAAATTTGTCCGGAAATGACCTAACAGAACCTAAAATACATTTCTGTACATGATAGGGAAATTCCTTGGAACTTAAGATGTCTAAACGTCAAAAGAAGAAGGCTCCTGCGGTCGAAGAGGAACCCAAAGTCGAAGTCATCACCAGAGTTGAATATACTTATGAATACACGAAATGCATAATTGGTGTGGAGCCTGAATATCAGTGGGGAGAAATCTACAAATTGATTATGCGCCGAGAGGTGCCTGACATAGGTTTTGAGGAAGAAAATATCTATGCCAACATAGAGAGATATTCATTAATGAAAATTGCTACGAGACCTGAACTCTTTCCATGCTCAGAGGTGATTGGGTGGATTCTGCCCAGGGCAGATGTGACCACCATGATTCTGGAAAATGTTGATAAATAGGGTTATGCTACTTATAGCCTTGGATATGTAGCCCTGGCCTACCACTTGCTAGAAGCACAAATATATCTGACTGAAGACTGGCTGAAGAGCATCAGGATAGACCTCATCGAGACACTCAAGAGGATGCTCATACCTAGAAAAAACTTTAGAACCAGGCCAACTGGAGAATATGACACTGCAAGTCTAAGAACCCCTTACAGGTTCATCGCCTTGATGCTGAATAGGATTTTTGGGAGAGCCCACAGTAAAAGCTTCAAATTGGAATGGGTGCCGATAATTTTCTATGTTGCAACACAGGGGACCGTTTTCAACTGGGCCAACATTGTGTCCAATAGCCTCTCGGCCTGCATGGAATCAACACTAGGAGGGGTGTCCCAAAAGAGATCAGATTTCTACATGAGCTCCATACTGATTGATTGCATACTATGCAATCAACCCTTCCCCAACCTGAGGTGCATCTGGGACCGGGAAAGAACACCTTTTTACTCAGGATACAAGCCACTGTGGGCCCACAAACACCACAGTCACTACAGGGAAGTGTGTGAGCATTTCATCATGCCATTGTACACCCTAATTTTCTTGAAAGAATGTGACTGCATGTCGGAGGAGGCATTGCAGGTGATTGAAGAGTATGCAGACTATTATTTAACTGAATATGGACTACATTTCAGAATGTTTGGATGCTCTAGAGCTCCCTCACTACTGCCTAAGTATGCCATAGACTATGTAATCCACAAAGAGGCAATTAGACAAGTCTTTTTAGATGGCATAGGAAGTTTTCTATTTGAGCATAAGAAAGCAGCATACCCTCCTTTTCCTTTCAGATTGGGAATGACTCCCGGAACAAGGTTACATAGCACTGCAAAGAGGCGAATGTACATTTTGAATACACTAGCCACTGGGATAGAGAAGATTACATTTTCCGCAGTGCATAAAAAATAACGGCCTTAAGAAGAAGGTTTAAAAATAAGATCACCACCAAAGGTGGAAAGGGGCAGGATGAGCAGGCAAAGGCCGAGGAGGAGGAAACCAGGAAAAGGAATGAAGAGGCTAGGAGGCTAGCCCAAGAGGCCGAAGGATAGCTAAAAGGAGAGGAGGAGGAAAAGAGAAGAGCTGCACAAGAGGTAGCCAGAAAGGTAGAAGAAACTACCAAAAGTGAGGAAGAAGAAAAAAAAAGGAAGATAGATGAAGAGATGAAGAAGCAGGAAGCAGAGAAGATAAAGCTGACACAGGCAGTGATAGAGCAATCAGCAGCTGATGTAGCAGACAGTCAAGTTCAGGACTTGAAAAAACCTAACATTCAAGATCCTGAAGCACCTGCTTCCAGCACACTAGGACAAGCCCTGGTCCCCACCCTTAGATTAATCCCATTTGAACAGAAGAAAGGGGAAGAAGTACCGGATTTTAATACTATCTTTTATGACAAAGAAAAGAAAAGGATAGTAAAGAGGACTGAGAGGAAGGTTGAAACTGGGGGGCTGTCTGGTAAAATGATAAATGATACAACTATTGTATATAGGACAGACAAAGACCCCAGGTTCACTATTAGAGCGGGAGCTGCATTGATCCATGCTTCCCAAGACAATGTAGATAAAATAATGACGGATCTTGAGCAGTCGAAGAAGTCTTCTTCTCAACTCAAAGATACCCTGAGAAAGGAAAGAGAAGAAAATAATAGGTTAAAGATAAAGTTTGAAGACATACAAGAGGAAATCAAGTCTTCAAAAGCTGAACTTCAGGTCCTCCAAATAGAGAAGAGATGTATGGAGACTACCCAAGAATGTCTGGAGAAAGTGCAGCAGGAATATCAAGGGTTGAGGGTAGAAAAGGAATAGCTGCTAGGTAGGATAGGGGATTTGGAGCTGCAGAAGGCTACCTTGGAGGAAGGTAAAAGGAAATCTCAAGCGCAAAAGGCAGAACTAACAAAATAGATAACCTCATTGACAATAGCTTTAGAAGAATCCAGGGAAAAACAGGTTAGTCTTCAGCCTTTCAAGGAGCATTTTCTGGCACAGAGAAGCAGAATTCACCAGCTACAGATGGCCATTGAGGAAGCGCAGTGTAAGGTATTGCAGGTGGATAATCGGCTGGAAGAGAGTTTGGAAACCTCTTCTTATTTTTTTGACAGATCTCAGGACATCTTGGAAGTCCTAACAGGAAGGATGGCAAGGTTAGAAGCCAATGAAGAAACTCCTACAGAGTTACCTTCAAAATATCAACAAGCTCTCAGGAAAAACTACGATTTGTTAGAGTTCGCCATCAACACAGCCGAAGAGTTCAAGAAGACTATTAAAAAGACAAGAGGGGCATGCACATAAATCTTTAGGAGGATTCTGATTACTTATAATTGATGCCAGGTAGAGGCTGAGCAAAGAATGGATGCTTTTCCAGACCACAACTGTTAGAATAATCAACCCATAGTATTTACCCACTTAGACATTAATTTATTTATTTTTGTCTTATTTGCCTAGTCCATGAGTCCCACCATGTGCAAGTTGC
>LPNX010470248.1:1786-33613 GCA_001517045.1 Pseudotsuga menziesii | reverse complement strand
TGAAAGACAACTCACAGGATAGATTAATTACATACAAGTCTCTCCTCTGTCAGAATTATTATATCGTAATGATTATAAACAAACTCATGAGATTTTCTCAAATTGATCATCACCAAAGGGTTTTTAATACCTCTCATTGCTTTAGAAAGGTTAATTAAGAATGTTTCTCTGTTGGAAGAGCACTTTTAAAAAAAAGTTGCAGTAGCCCTTCTCTGAATTTGAAAGGCAATATTTGTAATCTCACTGTCTTTGAAGATTTGCCACAGTAATTTGGTATAAATTGGTATATTTCTTGCAGAGTTGATGCATATAAAACAAAGCATAATGATCACATGCAATATGAACTCATAAAAATTGCATAAGGCCCACGTATTAAGAAAAAATATGAACTCATAAAAATTGAAAACAACAGAGCTATGTATTGGTACTATAATTCGTTGATAAGGCCCACGTCTTTATATTTTTTTTTTAAAAACCTACAGGTAGCGTCGCTATATCGACGGCTTGCCGTGGAACTTTGCGACGCCTTGCCGTGGATATAGCGACGCGTTCCCGTGGATATAGCGACGGCTCACCGTGGATATAGCGACGCCTTGCCGTGGATATAGAGACGCCTTGCCGTGGATATAGCGATGCGTTCCCGTGGATATAGCGATGCCTCTCCGTGGATATAGCGACGCCTCGCCGTCGCAGGTATTTGGATTGGGCTTTTTTACATTCTAGGAAGGGCCGTCGCAATTGCGACGTATTCCCGTCGCTATTGCCACGCAATTAATGGGTCGTCGCTATTGCGACGAAATGACTGCCACGGGAAAAAAAACGCTTTTCCGTGGCAATATCCACGCTTTTCCGTGGATATTGCCACATTTTTCCGTGGCAAAATTGATCACTTGTACTAGTGTAGAAACAAGAGCAGTGTTTCTAATGTATCACGGGGATCAAATCCATATGTCTCAGCTTCAACTGTGCTCTTTACCTCATTAATGGCTTCAGTGATTTTATTGACATGCTCTATGAGTTTGTTGGTTAATCGCATATGATGTTTACTTATACCTTTAAATCCGGTCTACACTACTTCTATGACTGCGTCTATAAGCAGGACAATGTCTTCCTTAGCTAAGTTGATTGTATTAGTCATTTTATCAACTTTGTGCTTCTTGTGTTGCGGTTCATGCTGCTCCTTGTCCCATTCTTTCTATTGGTTTTTCACATCCTTGTCAGTGGGTGTGTCTTCTGAATCACCTTTATCATATTCATCATCATTGTCTTCATATTATTCATCTGACTCATGCAATTGGTTGTTTTGCGCATTTCCCTCACCATTACTTTGGTCATTACATTGGTCCATCTCTTCGTCGATGGGAACACATCATTCTTTAGGCTAGTCCCGGAGGACCACTTCTGAATCCTGGTCCGTAATCATGAAATGCATCAACTACGCTTGTTTCTTTGGGTCCTCTTGTGGCTGAAGAATGATATTGTGGACACTATCCAGAAGGTTATGAAAGGAGCATACCTTTGGACTGTCGCAACGAGCAGTCTATGTTGGTATCACACTACTTCTCTTAGTGCCTCTGCATGCATAAAGAACTCTATGTTGTTATCTTTCTATCAGATCTTATCTTCCTTGTCTTCCTAGAGATTCTCATATTTCATGCCTTGAAAGAATAATGTGACATACAGTGGCTAGTAGCCTAGGGGTTCGGTCAAAACTATAAAAGAAATCAAAATTAGCAACCATGAGTAGTGGAATTTTGTCTTACTTTCTTCCTGCGCTTGTGTTGCATCTTCTAGCAGCTCGTTCAATAGAAACTGGGACCAATTGATTGCCACGACTTTAGGGAAGATCTCCGCTAGTTCCATTGTACCTGGAGTGCATTCAGTGGGTCGTATCTTGCGTAGCAGCTTTCAAGATAATATTTTTGCGTTGAACCTAACTGTATTGCTAGTTATGGAGGAAATCAAGAATCCTCTATTCATGCGCACAACGTCATACTTTTCCTTCATTTTTGTCATGTCCCTATCCTTGTTTAGATATGGTGCAGGGTCAATTCTAGAATGCAGGAGACCCGTGATCGATGCAATCAGCTCGACATCAATAGGGTATGACCAATCGAGCCACAAAAAGCGTTCATGGAAGAAGACCAGGAGTTGTCACACATATGTGCTCACTTCTTTACTTTGGCCAAAATGCGGCATCAACAGCAAATTGACTAGGCCTACGCATTCTACACCTCGAGCCCACTCCATTGGCCCTACAAGTTGTGGTGCAGGAGATATGACTAGAAGAGTGACCATGTACTTGTTTCTTTCCATATTTTCCTACTTGTGGGTATCATTATCTTCTAATTAGAGTCCCACCAACTTCGAGATGATGTTCATTAACAGTAGCATGCCAACAAGGATCTGGGGTGCAACCAAGGAGGAGTGCACTCATGTTGGAGGATTCACTTCGGGCACCTTTGGTCTTTTTTCTCGAACATATGGTGGTAGCATGTTTTGCTCCTATATAGTGGCATTCGTTTCTCTTTGCGATGGTGGAGCTAGAGTGTCTGTTTCTCTGTGTAAACTTCGCATGCTTAAATGGTGACCTGTACCTGTCAGGACAGTTATGGTGAGGATGACGAATGGGACCAAAAAGTATGCCCCCATTTTCCTCGGACTTGTCAAATTAATGACGCTTCACTGTCATAGTCGCCTAAATATTTTTTGGGTATCCATGCTTTAATGGTGTCCAACTATCTTTCCTGCTCTTATTATGATTTGCATACTCCTGTTGTAGATGTGGGACACAACAATTTCCTTTTCACTTTTTCTTTTTTTTATAACTCTCTTTCTTACCCAACTATGTCATAGCCATCATGGTAAGGTTTCAGGTGCCTTCCATTTATCATTCCTATGACCGGTGTTCCATCCAGCTTATGTAACTTCACTGCGCCTACCTTAGTGATGTGTGCGATCACATATGGCCCTAGTCAATGCATCTTTAATTTACCTGGATGCTTCAAAAATTTGCTGTCATACAACAAAACAAGTCCTCTGACTTTGAAATGCTTAGTTTTAATATGGTGATCATGCCATGCTTTCTGTCTTTGCTTTTCGATGTTTTCATGAAACCCTGCAATGAAACATTCCTTCTCCATTTGAACGAGCTATGACAGTCTCTACTTGACAACATTTACATCTTTCATTTTCATTAGTGCAACAATTCTTAGTCTCGACACAATATATTCCATTGGCAAAACAACTTCTATTACATACAATATTATAAATGGAGTGTGTCCTATTAATATGTTGCAAGTTGTATGGTATTCCCATAACACAGCTGAAACTTTCTGATCCCAATTATCTTTGCGCACATTGCATACTTTCGTTAATTCATTTTCCATAATCTTGTTGAATGCTTCAACTGTTCCATTCTCCCGAGGATGATAAGGTGTCATATTCTTATGCTGAATATGGAATTCTACAGTAATCTCATCAATCAACTTGTTAACAAAATGCGTACCTTGATCACTCACAATAATTTTTGGGCATCCAAATCTGGTCACCACATTTTCAAATAAAAACTTTTCCGCAGTCGCAGTAGTGCAATCTTTAACAAGTGCAGCTTCAGCCCATCTGGTCAAGTCATCCATCGTTGTGATAATATAGCGTGTGCTAGTCCATTTTCCTGGTGGACTGATAGGACCAACAAAATAAACGACCCATTTATCAAATACTTGTAGGGCTATCTGCGGTGCTAATGGCATCTTGTCACATCTCAACAGTTTTCTTGTTCTCTTGAAAACATTGCAGCATCGACAAAAGATCTTAGTATCCATATGTATGGTTGGCCACCATAATCCATCTTCAATATCTTTCTCATTGTTTCCTTTTCGACGTAGTGTCCTCCTACGACACCAACATGTGATTCACTCATTATCCAATGTCATTCATGTTCGAAAACACATCAATGCAATATTTCATCAAGGCCCATTTTGTATAGTTGTCCAACAATCAACGTAAAATCAATCGCTTTGATGACCAACTATTTCTTCTGTGCAGTGGTGAACCCTTCAAACACATAACCTATACTCAAGAGGTGAATGATAGCCTCAAAATTTTTATCAACCACGGTGACCGCAAATAATTGTGCGTCAGGAAATTTATCCTCCAAGATGGTTGGTTCTTCGTCACTTTCTATCCTCGACAAGTGATCAGGCTCCACATTTAGTCGACCAGGTTTAACAATGAATTCAAAATCAAATTCTTGAAACAAGAGGAGCCATCGATAAATATTCCCCCCCAACACTGGCTTGTTGACTAGGTATTTCAATTTCAAATGATTAGTGTACATTTTAAAATGGCCACCCAAAAAATAGTGTCAGAACTTATGCATCACATATACCATGGCGAGTCCTTCTCTTTTTGTCGTGGTGTATTTTTTCTTTGTCATCGACAATTTTCTCCTGGAAAAAGAAATAGGGTGATCAATCGCACCCTCACCTGGTTGCATCAGAACTATGCCGAGCGTGACAGACAATGCGTCGACATGAACATGGAACTACTTCTTCCAGTTGGGAAATAACAATATTGGCGCACTTCCCATCTTGCTCTTTAACTTGTCTAAAATTTCCTAACAATTGTTTTTCTGCTGAAACTTTGCATGTTTCTTCAAAAGTTTCTTCATTGGAGCAGTTATCTCTACATATCCTCTGATAAATTTTCTATAATAGTCTGTGTGTGTCCTAGCAATGATATGAGTTGCGTGACTGATGTAGGTGGTGGCAAGTCAAGGATAATCACACCTTTCGTGGGGTCGACCAAAATTTCATCATGACACATGGCATGTCCTAACAATACACAAAATGTTGCGCAAAAAATACATTTCTTTGAATTAAGCGCAATACGATACTGGATACAACGGTCTAACACCATGCACAATCTCTCAATATGGTCTCTTACTAGATAAAACACAGTCCAATCATCAAAGTATACTTCAAGAAATTTATGTATGAAATATTTAAAAGCAGAAACTAATATTCTAGAAAAAATAGCAGGAGCATTCTTGAGTCCAAAGGGCATTACCGTATAATGATAGAAACCCCATTCTGTGACAAAGGTTATTTTGTGTTGATCCTCCTTCGCTATTCTGACTTGGTGGTAGCAAGAAAATTTGTCGGTAAATGAATACATCTCCTACCCTCCAACACTTTCAAGTAATTCATCTGTGAATGCTGTTGGAAATTATTCATTCAAGCATGCATCTTTCAATTTCCTCATGTCGACATAGATTCTGACTTCACCTATTGTCTTCTTATATTGAATCACTACAGGATTGATCCATTTTGATTCTTCAACGTGTTCTATGATTTCTGCGCCTAACATGCGGTCTAAATTAGCATTCACCTTTTCCTTATACCTTGGATTCAACATATAAGGTTGTTGCTTAACTGGTTTTGGATATGGTTTCAGTGGTATTTTCATTTCCCACGGATCTCCTACTATTCCCTTCATTTCCCAGAAGTTGGTAGGGAACAAATCCTGAAATTCATGCAACAAGTCTGTAATCTTTGCTACTGTTTCATCGTCCCAATAATCTCCTATATTGGCAAACTTCAGGTTTTCTGGTGAACCAATGTTAACTTTCTTGATTTTTAATGGCTCGAGGAACTGTTCGCTCGAAATACCACTTCCTTCCACCTTGTGCATACCCTCGGATTCTGGTATGTTAAGGTTGGTAGGATCATCATTTGGTTCTCCGACTAGATTGTAGCAAGCCATCCATTGTTGGATGGTCGCACTGCACTGGTGGGAATTCACCACTTCGACAGGGATTTCAACCAATATTTTCTCCTTTATCGTTTGGAGTGCAGCATCGACTGTCGGATTCTCATCATCAAATGCAAAGGTGTGTGCAAATGGTTTAACCACCTCATCCCAATCCTAAGTTCATTGTTGCAACTCCATGGATGTATACCAGCTCCTGGGTGTCATTTCCAATGTGTGTATGAAATGATGGACCCATTCTTGTCGTGGGTATTTTGCAAATGTCATGCGACATTGATTGAGGTGCTCGACAAGGTTTGATAACCTTGTGTACTTTTGACTCAAAATTGTGACTTATTCTCCAAACCTGACTTCCAGCAATCTTCTACATTATGGCCACTCTGATGTAGATTGCTTCTGCGCACCCCACCATCTAGAAAGTGTAGCTTTCAACACATAATCTAACACAGACAAGCACTATGGTTCTGTTACAAGTCCTTTAAACTTAATTAGAAAGGTCACAAGGTTAGGAAATCCATCATATGTGAGTAAATCCCTCGACTGATTCACCACCTGTCGCATAGACTTGTTAATCCCAGCGCATATTCTCATTGAGACCTCATGCAATCTCTTTTTCCAATTCTCAAACGCCTCTCTTGAATCTAGTATGCATGAGCTAGTATTCCTCTAGCTTAAGTTCCCATCCACTGTAGGATTTATGCAATCATCTTTTAAGGCACTAATATTATAGATATGGTCCAGATAATCACCATGTCCTTCACTGTAGACTTATTCGGCATATCTTTGTCCCTCCAGTAGATCAATGGGCGACACTACCCTCATCTCATCATCCTCAAATGAGAGGATTATTTTCTTAAATTTTATGATGGTCTGATTGTCTATTTCCCAATCTATCCCCAGAAGCGTGGGATATGGGTTTGTGTCTTTGACAATGATGATAACTTCAAAATCTGCAAATGTGTGCAGCCCCTCAATGTTTACAAGAATTTGAATTAACCTACCAATTGGTAGGACCTTCCTCTGATTTGCAACCCTCAATTGGAGAGGGGACTAGTCCAAGCGCGGATTTCCCATGCTTTCCCAAGTTTGTCACGACAAAATATTGACATCTGACCCCAGATCTAGGATAATGTAATCCATGTCGTAGTCACCTATCCACGCAGTCATTCTTAACTTGCAGCTAGTTTTGTATTTCTTCATTCTAACATGGTTAAATTTTCTTTCAAGTTGTGACTCTAGGATTTCTTCTATCAACGCTTGTAATTATGAAATAGAATCTTTATCCTGAATTAGTGCTAAGAAACTTGAAAGGAATGTCTTGAGCTTACTAAACTTGTTTGGAGCCTTCTTCTGGAATATATGTTGGAAATGTTTAGGCATCCCCTTGACTTCGTATGAAGTCGATGGTTGTTGTGCATCTGCAAAATCCGGTTGCACGTCCAAGAATACTTTCTTCTTCTTTTCAACATCAAACAACACCTTCTTCTACATCACAGGTCACACATGCGGTAGTTCCTATGGTATATTTTGATCAGCTCCAGTTGTAGTAGCTCCTTATGTTACGACATCAACACTTGGCTCTCTCAGCTCAGCAACAATCATTTGAACATTCGGGTTTGAATTCCGGTTGGGATTCTGCGCGGGGTTAGGACCTCCAACAATATGACCTTGCCACTTGGAAATCAACTGGGTACATTGATCCATGTTATGGTCCTTCACTTTGCAATATGAACATGTATTTGTAGGATCTTGGAAATCTCTAGCATAATGGCTCACCTCTCCACAGTTATAGCATACAATTTGATCTCTTCATCTGCCAAATCCTCCTTCTCCTCTACTTATGAAGTTTCCACCCCCCTACCCTAAGGGTGTTTTTTCTGTGGTGGATATTGATTCTACAGGTATTGAGTTTGATATTTGGGATAATGTGCATGCTGGTAGTGCACTTGCACCTATTCATCCTGAACCTTTCTGTCGTTATTCATTAAGTAGGCGTCAACTGTCTTCTCCTTCAAGAAATTATATTCTCTACAATCCTTCTCATCATGTCTTACTGACTTACAAAATTTACGAAAAAGGCTATTAGGGGTACTTATAATAGTCTGCAAGCATATACAATCCTCATCATGATGTCCTCTAGTCTAGCATATTCTGCACCAAGGTACTCCTTGGGTACTCAATGGATTAGGAGCATGTAACGAGATATAGTTCATGTACATCGGACAATTATCCTTGTGGTGTCCATGTATTCGACATCTTGTACACCATAAATCCTCCTAGACTTATTTTCCCTTCTTAATATCCTAAAGTCGTACCGTCAATATAGCCAACTATGACTGAATCTGTATCATTCTTGTGCCACCATCTTCGATCGGCGAGGATTCCAGCTTCATCGCTATTTATAGCACTTCCGTCTGTGACACAATCGTATGTTCCATCAATGGCATTCAAATGTGTGGTAATAACACAACAATAAACCACTCTTTATGATGTAAATCTGACATTTGAGAACTTAATTTGGTCATTATAGTTTTAAATTGCTGATCGAAATCCCATACGGATTCCGTTGGTAACTGCTTTATCTCCTTGATCTCTGTGATACATCGCGACTCAGATTTAGGTTTTATGAACTCACAAATCATCACGAGGCGGATCTCATCAAGGGTATTATTTTGGATTCCTTTTCGTACTATGGAAAAATTCATAAACTAGTCCATCTCACGACCCCGCAGAGTTGTGATCATTTGCACTTTCCTTATGTACGCATTGTTAACTTGGTGAACCGTCCAAATAGCTTCGCAGAGGGACCAATGCTGCTCTGGATGTTCTAATCCATTCCCATTGAATGTAGGTAATCTAATATCCTCCCTATCCATTGAGTTAGCATCGGGGATGTTCAATGAACAATTTAATTAAGGTGGACTTCCTTTTGCACTAGTCACATCACTAGTACTACTAGTATTGACAGTTCTTTCAGGATATGAGGCTCTATACCTTACCTCTGGCGATGCTCCTGGTGTGGTTTAGTTACGTTCTGATCTTGGTGTCTCTGTAGATTCTTTCGAGTCTTCTGCTTCTTCAGAAATCGGGCTATATTCTTCCTCTTCATCGCAAGACCCTTCTGTTAATTTTTTATCATTCAATCTAGCATTATGATCTTAGGATATTTTAACTGAGAGAATAACAAGCACATCAATAAAACATAAGCACAATACAAGAGACAAGAGACACAAAGATAAAGGAGAAAACCCCACAACTTCCTTAGAGATAGAATCAACACTGAAGGTAAAACTGGAAAATAGTAATATGATCTTCCGACAGCAGTGGTCTCTCTCTCACACACTAAGATAGCTTCTCCTCTCTCACTCATGCACCCTAATGAGTGAGTGTGTGTGTTCTAAATAGAGAGACTCACTCTCTATTTATATTCTTTCGTTCACTTGGAACCCACTCCATAATGTCAACCTCACTTAACAATTACTTACTAGAGCCGACATCTCTAGAAGTGTCTAATAACCCTAGTTCCCCACAACTTGTGGGGACTTTGCCTCCTTCTACCAACAAGGAGGTTTATCCTTAACAAAATGGTGGGGACTATTTCCCTGACTTACAATGAATCACCTAGGGTCGACTTCACTAGGATAGTCTAATAACCCAAGGGCCCCACAACTATGGGGACTTTAACCATTGACCATAGGAGGGTTACCCACAATGACCTGACATGAATTTCTCATTATAGAAACTTTTTGGAATAAACATCGGGGTATGACATGACTCAAATACATTACAATACATCCCAGAATAAACATTGGGTTACAATACATAAGAAATACAAGTGAATACATTCCTAAGTTACAATTACATCAACACTCCCTCTTAACCAGGAAGGTATTCTCTTCGACACAATTTATCAGCATAAGTATTCTTCTCTATATCATTTGGATCATCGTCAAGTCCTCTTCATATTCAAGTCATCTTCATCTTCAAGTCATCATTATCTTCAAGTCATCTTCATCTAGATCTGGATCATCACTCGATCTAGATCAGTACCACGGGTTCTATCTCATGATTATTCTTGTCACAGGAAGTTCTGTAGAGCCAGCCTTCTTTCATGCTAGTTGTAGGCCTAGCCATCATGTAGGTCTTATTTAACACTTATATCTGACCTACTTGTCAGAATGGCCCGCCCAACACTTACATCTAACCTACTCGTCAGAAAGGCACGCTCATCACTCACATCTGATCATGTAGGATCCTACAATCACATTAGAAAGGCCCATTAGTCACATTCACCAACATGATAGGACATCATTATCATCTCTGAAAAGGCTTCAACACTTACATCTGACCTAGTAGGAACCAAATCCTACACCCTTGTCAGAAAGGCATGCACTCACATCTGACCTGGTAGGAACCAAATCCTACACCCTTGCTAGAATGGCCCCCAGTCCTAGACTGAGCTACCTGGTAATGGACCAAGTGCCTCCATTCTCCTAGAGAATGGCAGTTTCCCTTATATCTGACCTGGTAGGAACCAAATCCTACACCCTCGCCAAAATGGCCTACACTCACATCTGACCTGGTAGGAACCAAATCCTACACCCTCGCCAGAATGGCCCCCGCTCCTAGACCGAGATACCTAGTAACGAACCAGGTGCCTCCACTCTCCCGGAGAGTGGCAGTTACCCTTACATCTAACCTGCTCGTCATAATGTCTAGCACTCATATCTAACCTGGGAGGAACTTAATCCTTTAGCCATGATAGAATGGGTCAGCCCTTACATCTGACCTGCTCGTCAGAATGGCTCTCTCAGTCCCGGACTAAGTGTTCCTGGTAACTAAACAAGTACCTCCATTCCCAAAATGGCATTCAACACTCATATCTGACATGGAAGGAACCAAATCCTCTCACCATGACAGAATGGCTCAGCCTTTATATCTGACCTACTCGTCAGAATGGCTACGGATCTTAGCACTCATATCTAACATGGAAGGAACCAAATCCTCTCACCATGACAGAATGGCTCAGCCCTTACACCTGACCTACTTGTCAGAATGGATTCCAGACTCATCACTTCCCCTTGGAAGGGACCTCGATCTGGAGAACACCAATATTCTCCCTGAAGTACTCAAACTTCACTCTGGCCAATGGCTTCGTCAACACATTAGCTATTTGATTGTCCGTCGCAAGATACTGGAGCTTCACTACTCCCCTCTCCACCATATCCCTGATATAGTGATACTTGATCTCGATATGCTTTGACTTGTCATGGAACACTGGTTTCTCTTACAACTTCACATGACTCTAGTTGTCACAATGTATACAAGTAGCATCCAACTGGAGATCAAATAAATCAGACAATAGCTTCCTCATCCATACTGCCTCACAACTAGCTGAACAAGCTGCAACATACTCTGCTTTAGCTGTACTCAGTGCCACACAGGATTGCTTCCTACTAAACCAAGAGATCACACCTGATCTCGTACTAAAGAAACACCCTGAAGTGCTCTTCCTATCGATGGCATGGATTGCCAAATCTAAATCAACATAACCCTCCAGGTTAATCTTTTGATTCACATCTTACTTGAGCCCAAAATAAATTGTACCCCTCAGGTACCTCAGAATATGATTTGTAGCAATCAAGTGAACATTTCTCAGATCTATCAAGAACTGGCTCAAGGTGTTCATAGCAAATCAAATGTCTAGACTCATGTTCGTCAGGTACATCAAGGACCCAATCATTTGATGAAACATCGTAGCATCAACCATCTCTGATGAAGCATCACTCCATAGCTTCAGGTTCGATGCCATAGGTGTGGCCATATCCTTGTATTATATCATCCCAAACCTTTTCAAGATATCTATTGTATATTTGCCTTATCCCAGGGAAATCCCATCTGCATTCTGCCACACCTCCATGCCTATAAAATAGTGCATCGACACATAACAGGAGCATCACTGGTCTTCTGCCTTCAACCTTGAAGCAAAGGTTGGAATCCACTTTACTCTCAATAAAGCCTAGAGTCATCAGTAATATTTCCATCCTATTGTATCATGTCGAACCTCAAGATATTCTGTAGTCACTCCCTCTAAAGCGGAGCATCATACTCCCTCTGTCTTTCGTACTCTATGCACTAAAACATTCTGTACCGGAGTGACAAGTATCTTCCTAGGCTACTAATATTCTATGTGACCATCTACTATATAGACTTGCATCTTCAACCTTGTAGCAAAGGTTAAGATCTTCATCAAGCTCATCATGTAAGTGGTTCAATTCTTATTGGCTGCAAATGTCTCTTCGTAGTCTAGGCCTTCTTTTCGTGATAAGCCTCGTGCTACGAATCTTACTTTGTATCCCACGATGTTTCCATCTATTGCATGATGGAACTATGAACTTCCCTTCATGTATCGATACTGCATCCTAGACATCATTATTCTTGAACCTTTCTTCTTGGTTATTTCTTCATGGCTGGAAGGTTCTACATCAATGATGTCCCTACATTCGTTATATTATTCTTTATTTGTCATCACTTGTTCTTTGGAACAAGTCTCATTCTTCTTTGCTTGTAGGCAATTATGTATGCGATCTTTCCTACAAGTCAAATGCAATTGTATGGTTAGAAACATTTCATAAGGAATATTCATACTGGCAAATTCTTATGCATATATATATATGATCATGCAA
This sequence comes from Pseudotsuga menziesii, assembly GCA_001517045.1. Classification (NCBI taxonomy): domain Eukaryota; kingdom Viridiplantae; phylum Streptophyta; class Pinopsida; order Pinales; family Pinaceae; genus Pseudotsuga; species Pseudotsuga menziesii. Next base: position 21,155 of record LPNX010470248.1, on the reverse strand, counting down.
CTACTTTAGCTAATACAACATTCATCCATATCTCACGAAACATTTCTAGATGCCTTCCATATCTACTAGGACAACATTGATATTGTGCACTAATCCAATATGTAAGCAAAGAGATTTCATTCTAGATAAGTAGCAATGGAGAGTTGTATAGCACCATGAGCTACTTACCCATCACATGCATATTAGTAGTATAATGTCGTTAATGCAAACATTCTATCATGCATAATATACTAACTAAATATAAACAAATGCATAACAAAACAATGAAATGAAAATTGAATACTTATCTTTATTTGTTTCGTGGTTAGACTCCTTCTTGAGCTTTCAGCTTCATTGTCTTCTTCATTCATAATAGCATCGTTTCTTATCCAAATGCTAAGGTGGATAATAGGTTCTTGAAGAGTTGAGTTCTTCATATTCCTCATCACTTGAGGGATCTTCTTTGGATGGTAAGAGCTTGATCTTCAGTTGCTCCCACCTTCTCTTCTCGAGGTTCTTCTTCTTGTGTGCTCTCTTCCCAGAGTCTACTTGAAAGTAAACACTTATTTCTGGCACACATTCCTCGCATGGATGAATCCCATGATCCTGGGAGGCCATTCAATGTGGCTATCACCACTTCTGCATTATTAATTTCTTCTTTTACCGCTTTAAGTTGTTCTTTGATTTGAGAGACCCTAGTAAAGTATGACTATATGGTCTCTGCATCCTGGATCTTCACATTCTTCAACTGATTTCTTAAGGTCATATTCCAATCTATGTTATTCCCTTCAAATAGCTTGGTCAAGGAATCAAACATATTCAGTGTCTTTAAGAAAGAAACTTGTAGTACAATTTGATTCATAACTGAATCAACAATGATCTTCTTGGCCTTAACCAAGTTCTTCTTGTGTAAGGATTCTAGCCTCATCTCCCTCTGGAATTGGAACCTCTCTACTCATGTAGGTATCCAATTCATTTTCTTCAGAGAGATCATATACTTTCATGCTTGGAAGTTGTTCAAATTCACCAAGCTTATCATCAAGCTGATGTGATAGATCACTTTTAAATGAGAACCTTAAATGAAAATAGCAAAGAATTAGATCTTACCGATTTGAGGTGTCCATTCTAGTTCCAGAGCTGGCTGATCTAGGGTTTGTCAGAGAAACCCTAATTTTTAAAACTTGGAATATTTCATATATTATTGGATAGGCAGATATCTCTCTTCAAATGGAGTTGTCCAATGTACTCCTTTTCTGAAAACAGTGGAGGGAAGCTCCCGGAACAGGAAGCCCTAATTTTCAATTTCTTCTACATAAATGTTTGTCACTCTTTATATGATATCTCCAAAATTATTGCTCCTCTATGTCTGAAAATTATCACTACGATAACCTTGCATGTCCCTCATATAACACCATAGGTTTCATCAGTATTGGTTTCACCAATTGGGAGTTAGGATCCTTTTCCCAAGGTGACCTGTTACAGGACTGTTCAGAACATCAAAGTTGTACGGACTTCCACGTGTCACGGGTTCATTTTCTAAGTCTGAATATTGGACCAAAGAAATTACAATCCATTCCCTTTCTGTAACAGCTTTTGAAATCTCATTTGGACCTATTTATCCCAATATATATCAATTCTCCCCAGATGTCCTGTTTAGGGATGAATTCTGGAAGAAGATGGAACCCTAACGTGGAGGGATCATATCTCCTAGAATATAGTGAATCTGAGGCTAAATATTGGACACAGCGTAAATAAGGATTTTATATTTGGCCTCTACAAGTTTTAGCTCTTAAACCTTCGCCAATCTCGGGATATAGTGAATATACCAAAACTTAGCAGTTTTAGTATTTAGGGTTTTTCTAGCTCAGGGTCAAACTAGGGTTTGACTTTCCCAGAGTTTCACCCAACCAAATTTCTTGATCCAGGTCTCTAAAATTTGGTTTTGATGAGGAGATAAATCCTATGCAGGGCTCACTCAAAAATTCCTCTTCTATAGAAATCCCTAATATCTGCACTAAAAACTGAAAATGCTCAGAATCGAATTCCGCTTTGACAAAAAGATGCGCCCTTCAATGGAGAGTCAGGCTAGCACAATTTTGCTGATGGATTGTTGAGAGAGACCCAAAATTTAAGAAGCCCTAGCTTCTATAGTTGCACAATGTCTTCTTCTCAGGTTAGCTCTGATACCATGTTAGTTTTTTATCATTCAAGCTAGCATTACGATCTTAGGATCTTTTAACTGAGAGAATAACAAGCACAACAATAAAACATAAGCACAACACAACAGACACGAGACACAAATCATTTTCCTTGGGGAAACCATAAAGGAGAAAACCCCGCAACTTCCTCAGAGATAGAATCAGCACCAAAGGTAAAACCAGAAAAAAGTAAGATGATCTCCCGACAACAGCAGTCTCTCTCTCTCACACACTGAGAGAGCTTCTCCTCTCTCACTCATGCAACCCAATGAGTGAGTGTGTGTGTTCTAAATAGAGAGACTCACTCTCTATTTATATTCTTCTGTTCACTTGGAACCCACTCCATCATGTCAGCCTCACTTAAAAATTACTTACTATAGCCGACATCTCTAGGAGTGTCTAATAACCCTAGTGCCCCACAACTTGTGAGAACTTTGCCTCCTCCGACCAACAAGGAGGTTTATCCTTAACACAATGGTGGGGACTATTTCCCTAACTTACAATGACTCACCTAGGGTCGACTTCACTAGGATAGTCTAATAACCCAAGGGCCCCACAACTATGGGGAATTTAACCCTTGACCAATAGGAGGGTTACCCACAATGACTTGACATGACTTTCTCATTATAGAAACTTCCCAAAATAAACATCGTGGTATGACATGACTCAAATACATTACAATACATCCTAGAATAAGCATTGGGTTATAATACATAAGAAATACAAGTGAATACATTCCGAAGTTACAATTACATCAACACCTTCATCTAGTCCCGAATCAAAATCGTACTCACTTTCTCCAAACAGACCAGGATTTTGTCTTCCTTCTAGTGTCTTTCTTCTTTTTCCTCACCGAAATCTCCTTCCACCTATTAAAATTCCCGCTTATAGTTCAGGATTTGTACTTCTTGGGAACATCGCAGCTCACCATTTCCCATTTTATTTACAATTCATTTGTGACATATCCTTCCTCCTAGATATATGACTCAACTGCTCAACTGCCAAATTCCCTTCTCATAGACAAGAATTTTTATCTATAATTTTATAGAAGTCAGGTACCTCCCACGGTTTCCTTGGAAAAAAATTCTTTCAGCCTCACTATATGAGGTTATCATCTCAACTACAAACTTAGTAATATATCCTTTCAAAATACTATCGACCCAAAAATAAATAGCTCTATATATGGGGTTACTTACACTTGTTACCTCGTAGAGTCAGTTGAACACTCCACTCAACTGCTTCCCTTCTTTGAAAATATGTCTGCTGAGTCGCCAATCTTGACAACCACTCATTCAGCACAATAGGGAACTTTGTAAGGAATATTTTGTGAACATCTGTGTACATGTATTGGTCCAACCAATTTTCTAGGATCAGCCTTGATCTTGCGCAAATGCTAATGTCTTAGACTCCAACCAATCCTCGATTTCCTTCTTTTTCGGATGCCACAACATTTCTCTTGACTCAAATGATTAAAGGTTTTGGAAATGGAACCATTTGTTGGCTGATTTTCCTCACTCTCGCGACCCAGGTTCAACAAACCCATAAGACCAACAAAACACCCAAAGATATCAACCCGACAGAGAAAGCTCAATTAGCTACACCTACGACGTAGGCATAGTCTCACCCGAGATATCTTAATGTGTAACATCCAGAACCATGTTTCTGTAGTCAGTGAGGGATTACAGTCCTTTGGCGCACATCCAAGGATCTCGATAGAGTCAGAAGGTTGGTTTCTTTTCCTAACTCGACAATGGCACAACCATGCAACACACACAACATGTGACACAAACTTTCCCTTAACAACTTATTAGCAAAAGAACTTGAAACGATATAAAATATTGTCAAGGTTACTATGAATTCTATCAGTCTTAGTCTATTACACCGACGCAAATGCGCGATGTTGTTTATTCCTTAACAATAAATGATAGTGGCATGACTATATTACAACTTAACAGTAAATGAGCATTAAATACTACACAATGCTTTGACGATGCTTTAGTAATTCATTCATTCAACTTCTTTTATCAATATTGTAACATTCACTTAATCAATAAACAAAAACAATACAAAATAACCCACAAATATTCAACAAGAACATTCATTCAACAAAATATGTAACGTGGAAACCCAACCAGGAAAAACCAAAAAGGTGCTCTTCATCTGGCATGAGAAATATATGGCACCTTTCAGTCTGTGACTTGATTGCAGTATTTTTGAGATATGTATTTTATCTTAGACTCTTTCTTTCTCTCATGCTCTCTATTTTATTATGCTTTTCTTCTAACTACTCCTACTGATCCGCACACAGCCTGGATCAACTCTTCTACTATATTATCTTCGCACTCAGCTGCAGAAGAATTCATACTCGACAACCCTTTTGCAAAACAAGTTCCGCATCTCAACAGCCTTCTACAATGATACTATCAGACTTCTCTCTAATTTCTTCAATTATTTTCTAAACCTTATACAAAACTGGTTCCTCCTATTTATAACTTATACAAGACCACACAGGGTCGACTACATATAGCTTACTTAGTGCAGGTCATTATCAACCATAAAAAATGGTTATAAAATGACACAAGGTGCTATCGACCTGAATTACAAATATTCCTTCATACGTGCATCGTTCTCCAGCTTGTTATGACTTTAGCAACCACGATATTCTTTACATGTCTCTTTCTGTCCGTTACTTTTTCGCATGCCGAAAGATTCTCTTTTCCTTCATCGCACTCCTCCTCATCGTAGCTTCCTTTCTTCTGTGCTTCTTTTCCTTACTTTACCTTCCTGCGCCTACGCTTCTATTTCTTACTTGTGCTCTTTCCTGTCCCAACAAGAATTACCCAAGTTGGGGTGTCATCGGTCAAAAGGAATCCCAACTCATGGACACATCTATTGAAATTGAAAAAGTATAAATAAATAAGAGATGGAAGAATTGTTTTAATATTGTGGAGAAAAGCATGAAGAAGATTTAATTTGTTTAGGAAATATGTTAATTCTTGGGGTATCAATGACTGATTGATCGCAAAAGATGTTTATACAGCAGAGCTGAATTACACAGATTAGTAAAAGTTGAACAACAAGAAGAGCACAAAATAAAAGGATACCCAGGATTAAGATGTGTGAAGGTTTAACTCTGTAAAAGATGTAGATTGCAAAATCGTAGAAGTGGAAGAGTGCTACATAATTGTAGATATATGAAGATTGCAAGGTCCTTGATTTTTTTCATAGATCGTGGAATGTTGAGACACAGATAACTTAAATATAATATGTACATCGAAGAATCTATAGCAGTCACATATCGTAAAGTCGTGCATTACAGATAAGGTAATTGCAGTATTCTATTTTGATGACACATATTTTCTCATCAGGGAGGAAGGAAGGGGAAAGAAAAGTGAGTCTTATATTACTTCAAGTTGGTGTTGGTAATACAGTCAAGGATTCATAGATCCTTCTAGTTGGAGCTAGTAAAACAATCAGGGGGTTGTAGCCTCCTTTAAGTCGGTGCTCATAAATATAACTGGGAGTTAATGCTTCCATTTAGTTACAACCAAATAAATTGAGATTTCAGTCTTTAACAGGTTTTTGTCTTGAATAATGTGTGTTGGATCTTGTGCAAAAGGGGCAAACATCTATTCAGGTTTGTTCCTGAAGTTCTACAAATCAGTGCTTGTGCAGACATAAGTATTTACAAGTCAGTCCCTATAATTACCAACTTGATACATGTAAATCAGGTTTCTGCTTGAGTGATCTGGTGCTCACAATTGAATATTGTCATATTCTAGTTATGTAATCTTTCATATATATATATACAAAGTTACTTTTACATATTTTTTGTACAACTGCTTGCATTGTTATTTATGTAGAAAATTTTTGAAGTACACATTTTTATAAGTGTTAAATTGTAATAATTTGAGCAATATACTAATTGACCCCCTCTCAGTATATAATAATTCCAACAAATATTTCATAAATCAAATAGGGCAACTATGTCCAAATTGGTGGGCCCTCCCAATTGGCTTCATGTTTCTAAAAGACTACTAGGCTAAGAATAAGTTGTACGCACATAGATTTTCCTACAAAGATTTGTACATTCTGACCTTTAGTCAATCTTAAATTCTTCCATTCCATCATTGGTCTCTGCACATATCCTAATGGATAAAATTTCTTTCGTAGAGAGGAAGTGAAATCATACCAAGATGAAAGGAGCTTCACATTAAGTTTAGCCCCTTTCTACAATTTTCTCTCCCACCAAACAAGATAAATGCCTGAAAAATGAAGAGATTGTAGTTGTACATTTACCTCTTCTTCCTCGATCTATTGAACTTAGTATTACACCTCAATATACTTGATCCAATTGTTCAACTTCTCCGCTTTTGATTCATTGTTAGACATGGGCAAGGTGAACTTCATGTCCAACTTCAACAATGGATTCATAGAATCCCCTTTTAAATGACAATTGGACTAATGAGAGGATGAAGAAATTGAACTGGAGAAGGGTGATGGAGGATTTGAAGGCCCTTCTCCATATTCTTCATTCATTTATGCTTCATCCACCTCTCTCTCCTTCTCCTTCTTTCTCTCCTTCTCTGTCACCCTCTGCTGGTAGTCCACAAAAATTTTCTCTACACAATCTGCGATCTGATAAAGGACCTTGTGGAAATATTTTTCAAGATATCCGTGAACCTATTCTTTGTCCATATTCATCTTCCAATACACAACCAATCCCAGGATCCTTGGGTACCATTTCACCTTCTCCTTTCCTGATTTTTACCCTCATTAACATGAACACTCAATAATCCAATAAGTCATAGATCCCTTCTTTGATACCACATGATAAAGATCTTTGTAATCATGGAATTATCATTTAGATTTTTTGGTTAAAGAGTATGAAAATATAAATGTGCACATAAATTGAAGAAACAAATAGAAGATACATGCACCATGAAATTACATAAGAGCCACTTGATAACGGATTATATCCCAATGGGACTAAATCTCATTCCTTCTCTTCAATGGCAAGGCTGTTTGTTTAGAATATAAAAACAAAATATCAACTACATGGAAAAATATGGCTCTATACCTCAATTATAGGAGTGACCTAAAAATTGGTTTCCGGAATAAAAAACGGACTACACCACTTCGATTAGAAGGCTCAGACAACAAGGAATGACATAAAACACACTATGATTCTATGTTGTTGAAAATTCACCCCTCCAAACTCCCAATGGCCTCCTTGATTTCCATGTGGCAATTCATATGATTGTACTCTCATATGAAAAACCGTACACAGTATGGTCCTTGGGATTCTTTCACACCTCGAGCTCTGTGCATCTTCTCTCTACCCCTTGAGTGCGGTCTTCCTCATGGCCTTAGTATTAATGGTCGAGCTTAAATACCATAAGGCCCAATTCACAACCAATGTGGCATCGTTGGCATGTTGGTTGGCGATCTCCTTGTTTCTGAATCCATTGGCAAGAGGTCAAAGGTTTGACCCCTACAAACCCTCCTCATTGATATTCCTTTTGTGTTGGCATCTTGTGTGGTTTTGGATTAATGGTTGAAACAATATATATAGGATGGCCCTTTCGAACCAACCATTTCCACCGATAGGATGACTACGGTCGTCGGACGTGACCGCTCATGCGAGCGCGGTCGTCCGATCGGTGCAAATGGTCAGTTCGAAAGCCGACTCCATATATATATATATATATATATATATATATATATATGCACCAAAGATGTGGAGTGGTTGGTTCGATTTTCAATGTTAGCAAGCCGACTTCCAATGTTGGCATGTTGGTTAGCCACTCCTCTTTTACCCATTATGACCATCATTCAACTTAAATATAAAATTTTCCCTTTATAGGTTAAGCAACATGGAAAATAGGATTGGAAATCCCATTGGGTGGCATAAATGGAGGTCATGGTTTCAAATACATTGGAGTGATATTCAATCAGTTCCACCACTTTTGAACTCTCTAGGAGTGACATGTGTCATGTTCATATTGTTCCACATGACGCCTCCATATTGGTCCACCTATAGCCCAGTCAAATGCCACATCAATGCCTACTCACTCACCATGTTTGCATATCCTTCCATGTGTCACCCTCCTGGGTGCCAATTCATCATACAAATTATATGTGTCACCCTTGCAGGATTTCCCTGTGGCCTCTTTTTTCCAAAGTCTACAGAGAAAATATAGTTTTGCCAAAAATTTAGAATGTCATAACTTTTCCATACACAACCCGTTTTGAATGAAATGAACACTGTTAGAATTGTCTCAACAATATCTAAACTCTAATGCTATTTCCATAACATTTATATGAATTTGAAAAATGATCCATTCAAAAATATGCATGGATCATCATTCCCATTACTACCACACTATGGATAGTCAAGATCATCTATGTTGTTGTGATTATGTCTACCCCCTTCCCCCTTATTCTAAAATTCTTTCTTCGATGACCTCTCCTACTATTTTATCCTTTAGAATAATATTTTAATTGATTCTTCCCCTTTTGAACAATGAACATGGTCTCCCTAGTGGGATAAACTATCTTCTTTCCATTGGATTTGCATCTTTCTACAATCTTCTCCACCAGAGTGTCAAAAGTAAAGTCTTTCAAGTTTCTACTAGCTTGAAGGGACATAAGACAGTTGGAACAGGTGAGGTAGAGGAACTTGATGAAGGAAGTGAGATGAAATTCTACCTTCACTCCAATGGATTCAATATCATGCATGATGTATTTAGTCTCATATGTTACCACCATGGGATCGTTGTCCTTCAACTCTAGTTTGAATAGATTTAACAAGAACTCGATTAGCTCCAATTTTGAGTCTTCCATACAAATATTTTAAATTATTTAAGTAATCATAATAAATTATAGCAGGAATAATATGTCGACTCACTTCCTCACTTGCTATAAAATCTATCAATGCGTATGTTTTCTTCTATCTACTCTTCCATATTGGAAGTCACTTTGACTATAGTAGGTTTTGTATGAGTTGTAGGTGTGGAACCATATTCTCCTTCAACAATTTCTCCTTCACAAATTCCATCCCATAAAACATTGAAGCTCAAAGTGTGATTGATCTTCCTTGATAATTTTGGATAGTTTTTATTGCAAGTAAGCACTACTCCAACAATGTAAACATGGGAATTCATGCTAACAAACTTTGCAACAAGTATTGTAATACAACAAACTTACAATACAATCTATTTAAATATGCAAGCTATATTACAATGAATTATAACGTAATCTTCAACACGATGTAGTCTTATGATGCAATTAAAGAAATAAAGGCTACAAGGATGCACCCTTTAAAAATAGCTTACAATATAGTGCTTTATTTGTGATACAAATAGTACAATAGCTATATAATCTACCAAAATACAATCTACTCTCTATAATTATCCCACATGACAAATCCCAATATTGCAAGGGTGAAATAAATAGAATTACAATGGCATCGATAAAAATTACAATGATCTGAACTCAAAAATATCTAGGAAATGTAAACACTACATTGGTAAAAAAACTACTAGAAAGTGATGAAATATAAAACTAATAGTTTTAACATAGTACCAAAACTTCCAAGAAGTGACGATCTCCAAACCTAAGTTTTGTAAATATCCATCGATTATTTCCCACCTTAAATATTTCCTCAAAAGAAGCTTTCACTCCCTTAAGAGACGCCACCTTCTATCACGCATCTCCTATTAGAAGAGAATGAAGCAACAAGGATAGAAATTCATAAGAGTTGTAGGAAAAACATTCTCACAAATCCCCGTTCCCTCAAATCCATTATTGACCAAGTCAGTGTGAAAGAAACCGAGACCAAACTGGAAATTGGATTGATTACATGAAACCTAATGTAAGGGAAAAAAGCCTTACATGATTGAATGTTTATTAATAAATATATATTTTTGAATTATCGAATGATCATTGCATTAGAAAAGAGCTAATGTTAAATATGGCCATCGATAAATTACATGTCTATTTATCAGTAGACATGTTGTATAATAATTAATTAATCAACCTTAGTATTACTAATAAATTAATTAATTAACATGTTAGTTATTTGTACTATACAATTAGGTATATTACAATTTAACATGCCTTGAAATTATTCATCCATGAATCTTGTGTAAAGAGTGCTCAACTTGAACTTCTTAATTGATTGATTAGATGTAACTTCAATAGGGGTGTTTGTTAGGATTATTAATCCTCCCCTGAACATACTTCCTATTAGATTATTTAGCCTAACTTATGAACCTTAATTAATTAATTGGGTTCACTAGTACCATTGGGTCTACTTGGCCTAATGGGGCCACATGTACCGGTCATTGGAGTGCGGGGAACACTACTAGAGGTTAACTGCCACTTACTACATGTGCATCCATCAATTTGGGAGCCTCCTAGACCAATCCCTACATTTTAGGAGCCATTGGGAGTCCTGACAACAACCTACTTCAGTTAGTTGGAGTTAGTACTAGCTAGTCTCAGTTATGCTCCAGTTACTTTCCATTAGTTCACAGTCAGTTAGATAGTGCAATATTTGCATGGATAATGCATGGATTCATGTGCAGTAGGCACCTTTTCCCACCTAACACACTCAGTGGCACTGAGTTAACTAGCTGTCACTAATTGTTTGAGTTGTTGTACATGTGGGAGTTGATATGTTGGACTCTGACATTGATTGAGACACCATGAGTTAGATGGTCAGTTAGCTACACTCAGATCCAGTGGATAGATTCGAATTGCATTTCATGCATTCAAATTCTTTTCCTATGTAAACTACTGTAACACCGAATTTTATTATTGTGAATGATACTATAATTTCCTAAGCAATACTTGTCTAATTTCTGTGTGGTTTGTTTTGTCTAGTTTGTATCTTCATTCTCGATCTATTTACTGCAAACATTATTAGAACTATCTTCTTGAAGATATAAATGGCATTCAAATTCTAATATAGTATCATAGCCTTCTCAGTAAGGTTTCATGGTTGTTTCTCCCCATAAAACATCATAAGTAGTTGGGTTTCCACAGAAGTCCCCTATGATGATTTCCTAGCTCTGGATTTATTTAGAGAAATGGAGAGGGTGTGACAGACCCTGAAAATATGTTCATGTCGAGAGGAAAAGCATGATTCTAACAGTTCAGATATTTTTATTTCTGCGGTGATATTTTGCAGGTTCAACTTCATATGGGTTCGATATTATCATTTCCTCTTCTTACTCCATCCACAAGATATTCAGAATGGAAGTCGAAGATGATTGCATCTATGAAGAGACAAGGTATCTATGAGGTATATATGGGATTTGGTAAAGAGTCTTATGAATATGATAAATACTAGCTAAATGACAGTGATAGAGCTTATGGAGCAATATGTGGTACTTTTTATTGAAGCTTTCTTATATACCTTATTGAGTTTGCAGAATACCCAAAGGATCTCTGGATAGAACTGGATAGAATCTTTTGGAAGCACAATGAGGATTTTTATAGAAATATGGGGAGCACATTCAAAAACACAAGAGTTATTTACTCAAAAGTATTGGCCTCTACTCTCTTTGATGAAGTTGTTCAAGATGAAGAAGAAGCAGAATCTTCCTCACAGTCAATTCGAATTGAAGAAAGTTTCCTTGGAGTGACTCCTTCTCCTGCTGCCCTGGAAGTGTATAAGATATCTTATATCTCATCTCCTCACATGGATGATCTAGAAGAATAAATTCAAATATCTTCTGTTGAAGAAAATCTCTCCTTCCGTTCTATGCAAAAATTCTCTAATGATTCTTCTATTATAAATTCGGTGCATCGTTTACTGGTGATTTCTCCAGGAAAAGGTGAGGAATTTGATTTCTTTGTCTCTAATGATGTTGCTGGTGTGGAGATAAGTAATTATTTGGATATTTTGGAAATAATATCATATTTTATGAGTGATCCATTCACTCTCATTGATCTAGAGCTTCCAACAAATTCCTACATGATTGCATGCACCGATACTCAGGGTTTTGAAGAAGGGGAAAACTGTGCATCTACCAGCTCGGTGGAGTACACTCCTAGATCTGATATGGAATTTATTGGATCTGATATGATATTATTTGGATATTATCTCATATTACTTGGTTATAGGTTTCAAAATCTTTCAGTACCTCTTGTAGCTGTTCTCATCAATTTTGGTGTGAAGAAACAAGTACCAAAAATCTCTTTCAAAAGTTCTGTTGGGGATTTGCTGTCAGTTTTCTCTCATGGGTTTGCTGATATTATATTTTTTAAATATTTATGTATTTTGGAAATAATTTCTGGTTGTAGGATTTATCCATTCACTCTCATTGATCTTGAGCTTCCAGCAAATTTCTACATGATTGCATGCACCGATATTCAGAATTTTGAAGAAGGAGAAAATTGTGCATCTACCATCTCGATGGAGAAAACTCTTGGATATAATATGAAATTTATTGGATATGATATGAAATTATTTGTATCTGATATGATATTACTTGGTTCAATATTTTAGGTTCATGAGCCTTCAATAATTCTTGTAGCTGTTTTCATCAATTTTGGTGTGAAGAAAGAAGTACCGCAAGTCTCCTTCAAAATTGTTGCTGGGGATTTGATTTCATTCCACAATTCTGGATCTGATATGGAATTATTTGGGTTGGATATGATATTCTTTAGATATGATATGATATTAATTGGTTCAATATTTCAGGTTCATGAGCTTTTAGTACTGCTTGTAGCTGGTTTCATCAATTTTGGTGTGACAAATCAAGTAGTGCAAGTCTCCTTGAAAATTGATGTTGGGGATTTGATTTCACTTCGCAGTTTTGGATATGATATGAATATTTTTGGATCTGATTTATTTTCTGATCTGATAATATGTGGTTTAGGTTTTAATATTCAAGATCTTACAATATTTATTGTAATGGGTGTTTGTGTCAGAAATTGTTACTAAGGCTAGGGTAACAAGCCAACACAATCTCAAGAGAAAAAACTCAATCCAAACTAGGGTTTAGGGTTTTGTTTATGTGTTTTTGGTTGTAAGCTTCAATATCATGCAGGGAATACATTCAGAGTAAAAGAAACAACTAAATCATAGACATAAACTGATAAAGATGCCCAAACATATCACAAAAATCCAACAAAGATACTATCCTGTGGTTCATACATTAAAAGATAAGCATTACCAGAAAAAGACATCAACTAGCAATGAAATTACCATTTAAGAAGCAAAACATGCTCAATAACAAATCCAACATAGACAAAATGAAGGGGAAAGAGTCATATATCACATTATTTCATCAGAAAATGTATATAAGAGTTACAGTACCAGTTCTCTGAACAAGTCTGATAGTACAAGCAGCTAGCAAACCTCCTCATGCTCCCAAAATCCAGAACCCTAACAATGTCTTGCTAACTCATTTAAATAAGAAAGTTCTCCCAAAATCAGTTAGTTTTCACCTCCTAACTACCTCCATCGAGTCACTAAGTAGGTAAAGTAAAAAGTGACCTTTACAAAATTACATGATTGCTAAAAAATAGCAAATGCTTAACAAAAAGTGTTTATCAAAAATAACCACTAACTAAAAACAGTTTCATATCTTCTTAGCTGCCTCAACAAGAAGTGATATTCCATCTAGGGCTCGAGACCTTTTCTTAGCTCTTTTATCCTTCTTCTCCATATCAATTATCCTTTTCTGCAAGTCTTCATTTTCCTGTTGTAAATGATCAACAGTCTTCTCCAGCTTTGCACAGTATCTGTCAGCAACTCTTTTCCTGCTAAGGACTTCCTTGGAAACTTCTGACAGCTCCAAAAAATGTTTATGCATATCCTGCAACTCCTCTACAAGCCCTTTATTAACTTTGAATAATCCATCATTAGTTTCTTGCAGGTGCTTCATGTGTTTCCTGTATCTCTGAATACTTTCCTATACATCCTCTTCATCAAAATTTGGGATCTCTGATATATTGTCATCCTGCATTAAAAGATCTGAAAAATCATCATGAACAATTGATTCTACTAAATATCCTTCTTGCTTGAGAATAGCTTGATCCTCTTCATCCAATTCATGATCTCCAAGAGTATCTGCCTTTGCTTTATCTTCTTCCTGTTGCTTGGTAAGTCTATCTTTAATTTCAGCAATTATTTCAAATAATTCAGACCTAGGCTATTCAATTTCTCCTACTAACTGTGATATTTTTGTCTCTGCAGGTTGGGAAGAGGAGGAAGGCTTGACAGTTCTCTTTCCCTTACCTTTACTACTCTTTTTAACCATTTCTGTTTTTTCACTAGAGGAAGAACTAATCACCACAACTTCCTGTCTGGACTCTAGTTTGGGGTTAAGTAGCTTTTTCATGTTCCATCTCAGCTTGTTAGTAGGTCTGGTTTTCGGTCTTCTGTATGCAGCTACATTTATCTTTTTCTTCCTCTTAGATTTTGCTGATTTTACCCTTGAGGTAGGAAAGTCTCCCTATGCTTCTGTACTTGGCTCTGTCACAACAATCTGCTATTCATCCTCCAATAAATAACCTTCATATTCAAATAATATGGTAAGAGGGCTCCTTTGTTTAGTTTGTAATTCCTCTTCAGGAGTAGCAGCTCTCTCTTTATCAATAGTCCTAGCTTGTTCAGAATGTGCTACTGGTGGTAATTTCAGACAAAGCTGCACTTCTTCACCTGCAAACAATGAGTACTTCTTTCTCATGGAATCTGAAGCCACTTTGAGCTGACTTTCATCCTTTTTGGCTTTAACCTCATCTTTACTTGTAGATTTGACTGAGTGACCTAACTTTTTTATCATTACCTTCCCCTTATCAGTCTTCCTTTTAGGCTGCTGATCTTCTTTTTGAGGATGAACATCTGACCAAAACAAAAAGAAATCCCAAGTCCTTCCTTCATGCTGCAACACTGTGGTGATGATCAGTTTGATGAGACCATGGTGAAAAAGTGACTGGGAGGTGTGATCATCATTTTGCTTTATCTTGCTTGACATGTTCTGCAGGATTTTTAAGAAAAAGAAGGGCAAGTTCATTTTAGAAACTCCTACCATGTGTTGGAGGAACCTGAAATGATATTTAAAGACAAATGAATATCTGCCTTCACAGGTCACATAACTTTGAAGTATCCTTATGGGATCAATCCATTCCTTCCTGAAATTTTGAATGAGGATACCCTTGTTCCAGTCAGGAGTCACATTAGGCAATAGGTATCTTTGGGGTTCAAACTCAAAAGGCAATTTTTTAAACCAATGCTCCCCCTCATTGCTGATCTCAGTAGCTTCTGCTATTAGCTCCACAGTCAGTTTGAATTTCAAAGCATCCATCATGATCATATCATCTTTGAGTCCCTTAGCAAACTTGCAGGACACTTGAGGATTGAAACCATCTATCTTCTTGAAAAACTTCAACCAACCTGCTTCCTGAAACAGTTCTGCACAGTCAGGAAGCTTCTGGATCCAGGTTAGGTCAGTGGGATCAGCCCTGTTGGCCTTACCACTTTTTCCACTTTTCCCCATATTCTTATTTCAGGAAACAAAAACAGTCTGGTTTTAGGTTTCCAATAGGTTTTACAGACTGGTTTTTTCTACTCTTTGAATTCCTCCACAATCTGTTATGTACTCCTGAATAGGCCTGCAATGTCAATGTTCCCTTGTCTTCAACCATACAACCAGGTTTGAATATAGGTATACTGTGAGTAGATCAGTTCATGAATAAAACAGTCATAAGAGCACCATAACACAGCTCATTCTTCAAAATGTACCATCAAACATAATATCAAACTGCTTTAGACTATGAACCATCTAAGTCCTTCATTTTAGGGTTCAGGAAACCAGCATTATGATATACATTCATATATAAACTTCTCCTTTAAGAGAAACTGATTTAAATCCTAGAAAACACCACTTTGATTAATTTACAATGTCCAGGCTGTTCAATGTAATTGAGGACTGTCAATGTAAGTGGTTGCTCTATCTTTAGTATTTGCTCCTCCTTCTATGCATCAAAACAACTTCGATCCTCAAACCCTAGATTTCTGACTGCTTCAGACTTTGCAAGAGTAACATCACATCATAGGCTTATCAGACCCATCGGAGACTATCTGTATGAGAAGAGAGAAAAGCACCAGTGTTTGCAATATATTCACCCCAGCCACAAAATGTCATTCAAAACTGGATATGAAAGCCAACATGTTCTCTAAGCAAGTGATTTCACAAATCATAACAATTTCAACAGCTTTCGAGACCAATTGAACAAACCACTGAACATCTTCTGTGTAAAATATGAGCATAACAAATCAGTTTAGGAGTCCTTTCAGTGCTGTTTCATGTAGATTCTGGTTTACACTGGCATTAGGTCATGAGAAAAATCCTTTCAATTAACTCATTGTAACCAATATGCATCACTGTCAGATTTTTCAAATGTATTGGAGAGCAAATGATAAACAATCTTCGTTTAAATTGTCACTAAAATTTCCCAGGCTGTAAACTTTAAACTTAAGAATTCTTTGCTGCTCTGTTCATGCAAATTCCTCACAATAGCTTCAGATATCTATTTCTGTGGTGAAGACTTTATTTTATGACCTATTCTATCATCTCCGGCAACCAATTTCTCCAGATAATCGTGCAGCGAGAAAAACCCAAATTTTTCAGTTATAAGGGTTTGTATCAGAATACCTATCAATTACTCAACTGTCGTGGTTTAAAGCTTCGTTTTAAAGTATCAACGGTCTCTTCTTATGAGAATAGGTGTCTTCATATCATCTCCTTAACTGCAGGTGCATGAATTAAGAAGCCCTAATTTCTTGCTGGCGTTGAAAACGCTGTCTTCTCTTCACATGAACACAATCCACCTCTTTAGCGTTTTGGTATGCATTACGAGCACTCCTCTCCGATAATAATGCGTATAGAAAGTGAAATTTTCCAGCTTAGACCGGAATTTGCTGATTTCTGTCCAACTGATTCTGCATATTATGCAATGATGAGCCTGCTCTGCTTCGTGACTGATAACCAACTAAAATCATGCTTAAACTGCAGTAAACACGTGTTAAAACACTCACTCAAGGCGATCAGTCACTTCAGATGAAAATCATGATGAAAATCCGTTTGAAATTTGAAAAAACAAAGGGCCGCGATATTCTTTTAGCGCGCCCTTTGTCAAATTTTCATCCAGCGCTACAAGAATAGTTGCTAGGCCAAATTTTCGCTGTTTTGCAATTTTCAGCTAATTTGTCGGAGGTTTTAAAAGCTGCTTGGTTTAAGAAACAAGTCTAACTGTTCTCTAAACACATTAATGAATCAACCTTGAGAATATGACCTTCTTTAACCCCTTTTTAAAATATAAAAAACCATCAAAAATCAAATAAAACCTAAAAGATTGGGCTCAAAACCTATTCAATCACCCATAGAGTTTCTAAGGAGACCAAAACTAAAACTTAAAACCAAAAAATTTAACTGAGATAGATTGAAAAAAAAACCAAAACTGGGGAAAATAAACCAAAAATGGAGAAAAATTTACTGACTTAACATCTGGCTCCAGCTGCGGGATGAAGTCCTGCCTGCGAGGCTTCAAGAACCTGTATACCAGTGCCTTCTGTCCTTTATTTACCTAACTACAAACTTCCATTCGGATATGGAGTCTTTATTCAACCTCACTCACACCAGTATGTACAATGAAGAGTGAAAATGATCTCATAAAGTGTAAAAATGTTTGAGGAATCGCCCATTAACAGGGCTGAGCAATTCCTCAGCTTCCAAGGACTGCAAGATGAATGTATTATTTTCCAAAATTTTTGATATCAGAAAAGGGACAAACCAAATATTATCAAATTTGCCATGCTTACCTTTCTGTTCCTTTCTTGCATCCCATCGTAAAACCAACTCTCCTTCTGAAAAAGTATGCTCTTTAACTCTTTTGTCAAACCTATTTTTTACCTTAGCTCTGTACAAGTGAGCTTCTTTGTCCACCTTCTCTCTATGCTGCTGCAGCTCTATCATCTCAAAGATCCTCCTTTGCATGTCATCTGGTTCCTCTTGAGAGTTTTGGAGGAATTTCATCACTGGAATCCCCAACTGAACGGGGAACACTGCCTCTGTGCCATATACTAGCTGAAAAGGAGAAGTACCAATGGCATGCTTTACTGTAATCCTGTCTGCCCACAATGCATATTTCAGCATTGAATCCCAAGACCTTTTGTTATGTTTTAGCAATTTCTTAATGCTTTGAATGACATTCTTGTTGGATGATTCAGCCTGGCCATTTCCCTGAGGATAATAGGGAGTTGAGTGTTTCAAAATAATGCCATTTTTCTCACAGAAAGCCACCATTGCCTTGGATTTAAATGCTTTGGCATTATCAGTTATTAATCTGTGTGGGCAGCCAAATCTACTCAGGATATTGTCTTCAATGAACTCCATAATCACCTTATCTGTAGCATTCCTTGTAGGAATGGCTTCTACCCACTTTGTGAAGAAATCTGTGGCTGTTAGAATCCAATGATGTTGTCCGGAAGATGCTGGATTTATCTCTCCAATAAAATCCAGACCCCATTGCTGAAAAGGGGCATTAACTGCAATAGGCTTCAATGGCAAGGATCATAATTTCTGTTTACCTGCAAATTTTTGACAGGGTATTCAAGTTCTTACCTGCTGGTAAACATCTGAGAAGAGGGAGGGCCAATAGTATCCAGCTCTCAAAATTTTGTAAGCTGTGGTTTTCCAATATTTATGCCCTCCACAAGCTCCTTCATGAGATTCTGAAATTACTTCCCCTATTTCAGCTTGATCCAAGCACCTTAACAAGATACCTCCTGGGTCTTTCCAAAACAATTGATCTTCCAGCAAACAATATTTAGTAGCTTTCAGTTTCAGAGATCTGGCAGCCTTCCTATCTAAGTGTTCTGGGCATTGCAAAAATAACAGGAAATAAACGATATCAGCATACCAATCTGAAGATGAATAAAAGTCCATGATTCTTTCTTTCTCCAGCATTGCTTGCTTTCCTTCAGGTACTGATTCTTCTGCCATAACATGTAATCCTAGTGCTTGACAATTTGAGTCAGCCAGCAGTTTGGCCAATCCTTGTCCTTTGACCAACTTTGTAGGTCTGATTTCCACCTCATATTCCATAATCTTGGCAATCCACTTTCCCCTCTTTCCTTCACTGTCAGGCTGGGTCAGAACATCTTTCACTAC
>LPNX010470224.1:68292-90471 GCA_001517045.1 Pseudotsuga menziesii | reverse complement strand
TAAATCAATAACTTTATAGGCAATGTTGGAAAAGAAATCTATGTAAACTGCCAACCTTATTTCTGAATGTTTATTCAACTGGAAGGTTCATAGATATAAATGGAAATGATGATATTTTTCTTTAGTGTCTTTTAACCTTTTTCCATCTATTTTTCTATTTATCAAAAGTGAAATAAAGGAGGCTATACCTGTAAAAGCTGAATAGTCTGATTAACATGCGATCTATTTATATAGTTCTCTACTGAATGAACTTGGTAACAGCTTATGATTTATTTACTCTAGAATGATCTGTTAGCAGCAATCCCAAAACTTTACCTGTAGATCTGTAAGAGAAAGGAAAACTGTGTGCGTTAGCTTAACAGCTAAGTAAGCCCAGTCTAACGTAGCATATCCCCTTGCTGTTGCAAACAGAGAACAATCAGAAAACTGAAGAGAAACTCAACTAGAATTCCATACAAGTAAAGATCATACAGTTACAAAATTTAATAGCATTAACTAATAAGTATTTAATGATTGTGATAACATATAATTATGCTATTTTAAAAGTTTTAAATTTTGTGAAAATTTTGGGGTTTTGACAACTAGCTTCGTAATCTTTAGTTTGAGAACCTCTTCCCGAAAATTTTGCCTCGTTCCACTCTCTGTCTTGATTTGCCATGCATTTGCATCGAATTGCCACGATTTCCCTCACACGATGACCAACCACCTATTTACATGATTAGCCTGGCAAGACACGTATCAAACCTACTAATTGATGTGATTAATCGCCTTAGGAACGAAATCATTAAAAAAATCGGAGTGAAAAATGACCAATTGGGCACTCGCGACTTTCTTGTAGTGCGCTAGTGCATTATTTTCGCTCTTGCGCTACAAGAAAGTTCAAACATATAATTTTTGTCATTTGATCACTAATCCAGCTTTAAAACTCAGTTTATATGATTAACCTTTGATCTTAGTGTCATTGATGAAACCATTAATCGAAATACACCCTATAGAACCCTTCAAAAATGAACTTTACACAAAATTTTCATAAAAGCAAGCTTTAAAAAACATAAGAAAAAACCAAAAATGATGAAAACCTAGAGGCATAAACTCAAGTTTGAACTCTAAGCCAAAATTTCCTAGAAGTAAGAACATTAGCAAATTTCAAAAACATAAACAAAATATAAAACTATAGAAGACAAATTCATGACTTAACAGTACCTTTTACATTTAAATATGCATCTTAAATTTTAGTTCATGGCATCCGCATATTGATAATTTGTTTATGTTTTGTGTAGAAATGGGAGAGAAACCTAGATTACTGATACTTTATGCTTTCCAAACTGGCAATGCGCAAAATGTTGAGTTCTCCTGATAGCCCAGAATTTTGCAATTGTAAAACACACAACGATCCCCTAAAACCCTCAATGCTGCAACTTGATCATCCTCACCAGGTTGGCCCATACCAAATGAATTCTGTGTTTGAATTCTGTTTTATAAATCATCTCATCTCATCTAGTCATGATATTATAATCACTTATAATTGATTATAATTTGATCGAGACCATCACCTCTTGTTGGTGTGGAAGAGGGTTCATAGCATTAAATATTTTTTGTATGCAACTGGCCAACTTCCGTTACTGTCCCTACCACCAACAGGAAATAGGTGGGCGATGAGTGATAGGTGTTGGATGAATCCTGAAGTTGCCAAGATAGACACTCACAATATCGTAAATTGATTTCACCAGTGCAATAAAAGTGTATGTATTATTCTATAATATTTCAGTGCAGTGAACTATTCACTTCGAATTCATATATGAAATGCAATATTTCAATGCAGTGAATTGTTCAGTTCGAATAAAAGTGATATGAAAATCATTCTTTTCAATAATTAAGGAATATTACAGAATCATAACAGAAAATAAATAAGATTTGGTTATTCAAAATAAGACATAGAAAGTATTATAAAGTAATACGAAAAAAGAAGCAAAACTGAATAAAAAGTCATGTTACTCCAATTGAGTAGTCAAATGAATTTACAAGTATAACTACCTTGGGATGCTTCATATATTGTACAGGATGAACAATAGTTACATTAGAGAGTAGAATATTGGGCTAAAAAACAAATAATCAGGTTCAAAAGAGTTATGTTTACGATCCCTTTAAATTTTCTTCAAGACTTTAAAGTTTATGGATAGAGAGTTGTTAAATACAATTTTTCCAAATTCAGTATTGATTGATTCAAAAGAGTTATGTTTATGATCCCTTTAAATTTTCTTCAAGACTTTAAAGTTTATGGATAGAGAGTTGTTAAATACAATTTTTCCAGATTCAGTATTGATTGTCCATGTCACATGATCATTGACAATCCCTAAAAAAGGATACCTTGTGATTAATACAGAACCTCATAAGTTGTTTCCTGCCCTGCAATTTCCTGATTAGGGAAGCAGATTGCAATAGGATAATCCGTCTAATGAATATTCACAGGATACAGAGGCTTTACCCAAAGAAGATTGATTGCTCCTTAAAATGTCCATTGTAGATCCCTTCTTCCTTGTTTCCAATTTAAGCAATTTTCCAATCTCTATTTTCATAGACTTCGGATATGGATGGCACTATCCCTATTTAGAATGTTCCTAATTGCTTAAACTTTTACCACTATCAAACCACTTAACTAACTGTGCCTTATCGCTATGCCCCTCACTTGTTGTGTGTACAATGCTTCAGGCATGAAAGAATAAATGCTTATGTGAGTGAACGAGTGTTATGGTGTCCCTCCTTTTGCTTTGTATTGACGGGTGGTGAAGTGCACATCCTCATTCATCCTCTGGATGTCCCAAGCATCAGTGTGAATATCACTATTACTATTATTATAGGGTTACCTACTCAATTTCTATTTTCAAATATAGAAACTAAAATAATCGATTTCTAGATGGCTTAAAAAGATAATATGTAAATTACGACTATAGGGATGTTTTTAATTATCAAACATTTCACAAACCCATCACACCATGATTTTGCATGCCTCCAGTTGTCCTGCAAACCCGTTCCATTTTTTTTGGTATTTAACAAAAAGTTTTTGCATGCCAATGCGGGAGGCACTTGTCAATGGACATGAATATTCCAGGAAAATTAACCTGGCTTATCTCACACAAGTGGTTGGATGCATGAGATTATATTTGGTGTGGGGACACACAACATTCAATTGATATTGGTTATGGTTCCAACCTGCCTCGTTATGTTTCCAATCCGCCACGCGCCCAGGGACATGCAAATTTCACTCTCCTATGTAGAGTCTAATAATGCCTTGACGTCCCATTACTGGAATTGCTGAGATTTGGGATCGAATTGATTGCAAAGGTAGTGGGAGTCCCAAAAAACGATAAAGTAGTTGAAGAAAGATTTTTCCTCAAAAAAAAAATTATTGATCTGTTTACCATTTGAGATTGATGCTATTCCTGAAACAAGAGAGAAGTATTGTGAGTATGATTATTGTAGTTAGCATGAGGAGTATCGTGTAATTTCATTTTCCTAAAAAGGTGGAAAGGGAAGAGGAGAACATCACTCCTGAACAAATACTCAAATTTGAAGTAAGAGAAAGTCTCTTCAGGGTGGTTGGCTCTTCATAGGTTACAGGGTTCGACAGGTCTGGGGTGCAAGAAAGTCGAAGAACCGGAGAAAGTGTATTCGAAACAGAGCAAGAGATTGTGTGTTGTTGGCCTACTATGGCTAAGCTAACTGAACAGGAGACACCAGTCATCCACGGGGCTGAAACCTACAAGAGTTTGAGCTCTTTGCTTTGCAATGATCAACGTGATTTCTTGATCAGAAACAATGGACAGAAGGTATGGTTTTTATTTTTATTTTTATATTCCAATTGTGGTTTCGTTCATTCTGGTTGAAAATTGCATTCATGAATTGAATCCAATGTAATCAACAGGTGAGCGTTAAAGAACTGGCAGGGAAATATGTAGCTCTGTACTTTTCTGCCCATTGGTGCCCTCCGTGTAGATATTTCACCCCCGTTTTGACTGAAATCTATCAAAAGTTATTAGAGAAGGGGGACTTTGAGATTGTCTTCATTTCTGCAGATTGTGATGAGAAGTCATTCGAGAAATACCACCACACAATGCCATGGCTTGCCTTGCCATTCTTAGATGAAAATACAAGGAAGAAACTTAATCAAGCCTTTCAGGTCGATGGCATTGCATGCTTGGTATTTTTAGACAAGGAGGGAAATGCTATAACCACTGAAGGTGTAGAGATCATTGAAGAATATGGTGCTGAGGGATATCCATTCACTGTAGAGATAATTGATGAGCTGAGGGCTAGAGAGGAGGCCCTAAGGGCTGCACAGACTGTAGAGTCTCTTCTGCTGTCCGATGAACGAGATTTTTTCCTTGGCAATAGAGGAAGAAAGGTGAGTTCTTGCCCTTTATGCTTGTGTTTTATTCTGCCTCGAAATATGGATATGGTTTCTTTTTATGAGAATGTAAGAAATAAAGCATGTATTGAATTGGGTGATTTAGTTTCTTGCAATTATTGGATTTTGTAAGGGTTTAGCAATAATAGGTGCATAAATTTTATTCTATGATGGTCTCATTGCCAATTTGGGTTTTGCCAATAGGTTCCATTAGCGGAGCTTGTGGGGAAGACAGTGGGTCTATATTTCTCAGCCCAATGGTGTGGTCCCTGTGGGTCTATATTTCTCGTCCATCTGACCAAGGCACCGTCCAGGTCCGACATGGCGTTATTGAAATGTATGTTATTGCTGGGCTCTCCAGATTATCGCAGAATGAGATTGGGAGGAACTATCACAGAAAAGATAGTACCAGCCAACCAGGATCCGCCATGGATCTTGGTAATACATTTACACACAACACTTAACTTATAAATGAAAATCTATAAATGAAAAGCTATTTGATTTTTCAATTTCTGCAAGTGTACCCAGACCGACTGACATTAGTTAATTTAAAGCACATATTTGGTTATATTATACCAGTGTCGAACTTGATGGCGTTCCAGATGTTAGGCTCCTTTTCCCTGGAGAGATCTATGCATTTGGCATAACAACCTCCTTCAATATTAGCCACACCATTTTCACTCCAACAGTGTTCATCATCTCCGAGCAGGAACCTGTTATGGTCTGTTGACAGAGTGGTCTTACCAGTACCTGTGAAGAGAAATATTGAAGCCTTAGTACTTAATGAAATTAGGATGAATATATTATAGCCCTTAGGAAAAATAAACACATTGCGAATCTCACGAGATTTGCAGCCCTCGTGTTTGATTCACAAAACCTGGTAATCCAAAAAACAAGGCGACATCCCCGTCCTTTCCCATATTGCAGCCAGAATGCATGGCAATAATTTGTTTATTCGTCATAAGATAGTGCATCACGCTGAACAAACCCTTCTTCATTTCTCCAGCATATTGTTTACCCAGAGGTAGATGCAGGCAGGTAGTGAGGTAGATGCAGGCAGGTAGATGGTAGGTGCATTTAAGTGAGTAGATAAGGTGCCAGTGAGGTAGATGCAGGCAGGTAGATGGTAGGTGCATTTAAGGGAGCAGATAAGGTGCCAATTTAAATGGTCATTGACAGAAATACAGTAGAGTTTAAATGGCCATTGACAAAAATGCAGCAGATAAGATCGACGAAGCAAATTACTTCAATCGTCGGACGAAAGCTTCCTAAGGCTGAAAAAAAATAAAAAATTCGGGGAGTCAACTCCCACTTGTTGAAACGCCTTACGGCGTAATTAAATATTGATATATCATCCACATAAATACTTTTAAAAATATAATCAACATAGATATCATAACATAACAATATTAAAAATAACATTTAATACCAACCATTATACTATCTTATTAATCTACACAACAAATGAATCATTCGAACATATGAAACGACATTAACTATTATCACATTATCCATTATTATTCCATGCGAAGGTAGTCAATCCTTTTTACTTGATATTATTGCTCAATTCTTGATGTTGTTTCTAATAATGTTTTGCTATGTTTTTCAAAAATGATTTATTAAATTGTTTTTTAAATGAAAAACATATATTTTATTTTTTGAAAAATGAAAATGAGAATTTTCTATTAGTGAAAAACGGTTAGGATTTGATATGCATCCCTCTAGGAGGAATTGATTTTTTAGAAGCTAAAAATAATTTACAAATTGAAAATTGAAGAATTTTACATGTGTTGTTTGGTTGACTAATGCATTGCATAACAATGTGAAGGAGTGGTTGCTTGCTTTAATGGCTGCGCTTTGGCTCCCTTGTGCTTTTTCTATTAGGATGAGATTAGGACAACTCACCAAAGGTAACTGTCATTAATGGAGTTGATGACATAACGAGGAAGAAAGTGATGGTGGTTGTGTAACTGGCATCAATGACTATGTGATTAACAATAGGTGGCACACATATTTCTAGATGCTAGCATAGCCATGCATGCCATGATTTATACGTTGTTGATGCTTAATAACATATGTATACATTCCTTTAGTAATTAAGTAGGAACGACCCCACACAATCAATATAGATTCCCTTTGATAATTCGAAGTCGATCCAAGGCAGGGTTTCTTCGAGTGTAACACATAGGTAATGCTATGGCCGCACCATGTCTTAGTAATATATCAAGTGATGAAGGGAGACAACTCTATGGATTCAATACTTCTACTTCCACCTTGGGTAAGCATAACAAAATTTGGGACGAGCCCTTCCATTGTCATCTCTGTCTAAGATGCGAAACCTGGTCACCATTTCCTTGCTTGATGATTTTGGATTGTCCACACCCGAGCTTCACCTTGCTAGAGGAATCCATGAGAAGAATTTGGCGTCTGCGACTGTTGATTCCTATTCTTTATCATTTGCATAGCTTGTACAATTGAAAGGATGACTTCACATTCTTCGTGACATATGCATTATGTTGTTTGAGGATGTCTTCTTTCCATTGGAGTGCTTAATATAGTTATGATAGGTAATTTGGAACTTATGATAGATCCTTAGGAACCTTCAGAGAAAAGTTTCAACAATACCTTTAGGTTCCAATCAACTACAAGTCACTCCTTGTGGAATTTCATGGAATAATGATAGTTTGGTTACTCTTTTAATCTTTGAATTAAAGGTTGACTTTAACATAATTTAACTAGGTTTTGTTTTTGTAAAGAGGATGCTTTGCTTGGACATGGCAGTAATGTTCACAAGGATTTGTCATTGCTACACCTTGTGAGTCTGCTGAAATATTGGATTGAAGAACTTGAAAATTACACCCATGTTGTTGCTTTCTCCCATCTTCTTATCAATGGGAAGATTAAAATTTAAGTGTGGATGCAACTGTACAAGAAAAGGTGAGAATATATGTCCAGGAATAGATTTTTGGTTGTGATCACAAAATTGGCTTGGATGAAACTATTTTAGCTTGAATCTTTCGCCATTAGAGAGTTGTTAATTCACCATTTGCAAAACTGTCTTGACACTATAAAACAACCAACAATCAAGGTATTGTGGCAACATGTTTGTACTCTTAAAAATCATAGATCTAGAGCATAATTAATTCCATATTAGGCTATACCCATGAGCATAAATTTATAGATAATATTTACAGTCTGTTTTGTCATTGGAACAATAAGTTATAGCTATAAGAAATGATGATTTTGGTGGTACTTGCCAATATGTTCTAGATTTATCTTGTCCTTTCCTCTGTGATTCCAACCTATATATTAACAATTTCACAATCAAACAAGCATTTGTACAATCTATCTTTAGCATATTTCAACACCTTGCTTGGATGACAACTTGCTCTGCTTTTAGGGTATCTTGATGAGGTAGACCAAAAGAAATCATGGCCAACATGGAAAATGCAAATACTTGAGACTTATGATGTAGTTCCCTTGTGCTTGAAGTACAACTGCAGACTGGGCCGTTACATGTTTGTTACATGATCACTCTATCATCATCATCACTATTGAATCCACAAACCCAATCCCAAAATCAAATGAATGATTTTTTCCTAGGTCACGATCCTATAATTAAATAATGCATCGATAAAATTGACGACAAAGGTCCAGTGAAAATGCCGACATCTAATGGTGGATATATATATAATGATTGAAACAAGAACCTGCCATCTGTGTTTCTATCTTGATTATGAATGTTCATAGAAAACACATGTAATAACCATAAATACTCCTTCACATTAGCACCTAAATTTTTAACATGTCGATGTAATTGAAAGCTTACTCCTTAACCTGATGATGTAACAAAAAATGGGTTTAGGCCTTAATCCTTAGTATGCTGATGTAAATCAACGAATTAATATTTAGCTTTTGACGGATTAATCTTTAGCTTTCTGTGGCTTTTATAACATTGACATTTACAGGGAATTAGTTACATTCCATTTTTCTCTCTTGTTAACATATATTATGTTAAAAAAAAATACACAAGAAATCATGGTGGAATAAAACCTATAATATAGAGGAGCAATCGACTTAAAACCTTTAGTACATTTATATGGTATGATGTTTCCCCTTAATAGCATAATTAAATTAAAACATGAGAAAACTATGCTCTAACCTCATTTGTTATTCCCTACCTTGAAGGGAATTACATAATCGACCGGATTTTGACATTCAAGCCACATAGATTCCAGTTTTTTATGCTATACTTTTACTCCTAAATCAAGCGATTTTGCTAGGCTTTTGGCCTCCACCCTCTTATTATGCAATTTGCTTTTCATTTTGCCCCAGGCTCTCACACCTTGACAAACTTGCACTGACAACCTACCTGACATCTCACATTCACTACAGTCAATATAACCTTGTTACATAAATAATAATAATGATAATAATAAGAAGAAATAACATATAATGAATACTTATTAATTAATTAAACAAAGAGAGGTGACCTTTACATTGAAAAGGTATAATGGCTAATATATAAAGCCAAGATATTGTAATCTATCACAATCAATTCAATTATTATTTACTATGGAGATGGATCTCTTCTTTATCCGGATACAGATTCTTTCATAACACACCGAATCAGTGTTACAGTGGTATCAGAGACCCTTGTTGGGATTGATTTAGCGCATTTGGCCATCAATTTGAATTAATTAATTCTTTCGTAAAAATAAAAAGTAAACAAAAGTTAAAAAAAAAGAGTATTTTTTTTTAAAACCACACAAGGTTTTATTAAACCCTAATTCTCATGTTCACCCCATCACTTTTTGGTATAGTCATTCTTCTGCAACCTTCTTTTCACATTGCTTTCATTTAGGCTTGAGGATACATGCTTCACTAAAATTAATATTCTCAAAACCTTATGTGAGAAATTTTCAATTAAGAGTCTTCTACTTATGGATACATAATGATGAATGTAGGGCCCTAGAAGACCAATGGTACAAGGAAGAAGAGATCAATATTAGTCTATGAATAAGGGATGAAACCACTAAGTCCAATTATCTACTAAGGAATCATGCCCAATTAACTTCAAATTTAGAACTGATCCTTATTTTAAGAGAAAAAAATCAGGCTATATAGTACAATACCAACTCGCTATGAAAATATCAGGATATAAGGTCCTACAATTATGCGAAAACATGTGGGAGGAACTACCCTTTCTCTCAAGAAGGCATAACCTCATTCCCCACAAGTATTAAAGCATTCCATTTTAAGATCTTAACTTTATGTAGAGACCTTTAGAAAAATGAAGATTGGTTGGGTTGGTTTAAGAATCAATTCTCTCTTATTCTACATTCCGCTCCAACATTGCAATTGACTGAAGATATAGATACAGAGGAAGGGAAGAAGAGATGTAACAAAGTGGGATATGATGAATTATACCACACAAAATGTCATCACACAAATAATACCACATGACCTTAGAGAAACACGTAGATAAAAATAATTAGATGATGAAAAATTAACGTAACAACATCAGTTTGACATCAAGTAGACATCATCCATCAATTAAGGATTTGATTAATTGTATTAGTTAGGGTTTTTTCACATCATTCACTATATATAGAGACTTTCATGATTGAGTTGAAATACAACTTATTGTTCCACTTTCTATTTGTTGTTGTTAGAGATTGGTTCAATTTGTGCTAGAAAAACAAAGTTTTATCTTCTTTGTTTATGGAATTTTCTGAATAAGAAAAAGAAGACTTGATTGAAGTTTTGATTTCTTAAGTGATTTCAGTGTTCCAAGAGCTCCCTTTGGTAGCACCCACTCAAGAGAAGATCATAAGAACCCTCTTTTTCATTTTGATTATGTCATTATGATTTTACTTAAACTTACGTATAATAGATTGTTTTCTTTCTATCAATTTGGTACTTTCATTTACAGCAAAACCCTTATTTTCATGCATTTCTATGATTGATTTTAATTCATTTACATTATA
The DNA here is from genome assembly GCA_001517045.1 of Pseudotsuga menziesii. Taxonomy (NCBI): domain Eukaryota; kingdom Viridiplantae; phylum Streptophyta; class Pinopsida; order Pinales; family Pinaceae; genus Pseudotsuga; species Pseudotsuga menziesii. The sequence continues at coordinate 80,076 of LPNX010470224.1, read as the reverse complement.
GTGATAAATGATTTGGAGTGGAGCTTATGAATCTATAACTAGGACAATTGATCTCATGAATATTTCTTTAGTTTAGTATCTCCACGGTGGTCATTTGAATTCTTGGAGCCTCCTCGCTCCATTAACCCCCACATTTATGAGAAAGTGGCCCTACCTTTATTTGTTGTATATCAAATATTAGGAAGATATGGAGGCCAAACCCACTACTCCATTCTATGAGAGGTGAATGGAATGAGATGCACACAATTGTTCATTCATGTTGCTACACCATCCTTAGAATTTTTGATTAGATTATATTTTGTCATTTGCATATACATTGTACAACAACTCATAAGTTTGAACATTCCTTGGGTTGACAATTTAAGGTGAAGCTATGGATTTTAGTACATATGTTGTAATTCTGTGGCCTAACACGTATAACAACGAAATGTGGAACAAAGAAAGGCAAACCAAATCTAGATAACACAAACAATATCGCGAGGTTCGACCAAAGTGTGTACTTTCTTATTGTCTATGCTCAAATAATGAACCTCTAGTTGCAAATTTGATGGGTGATTCCTTTAAATCTTGAGAGGTTGGCCTATTAAAACCACACACATATCACACACTATGCTATTGTAACATTTATTAATGCCTCCATTGGAGAAATGAAGTAGGTAACTAGGATATGGAGCTTACGTGTTACTTCTCATCTTGTTAGCTTAAATGTACAAGGGGAAGGTATAAATGTGATAGTGGCACATGGTGATTACTTGTCGAAAATAAATATAAACTTAATTTTTATATAAAAATATAACAATAATCAAAATAATGTAAAAAATATAGGTTTGAGTGGAAAATTTGGTGGAAAATTTGGTGTAATTGAGAATATAAATAATAATTAAAATACTGTAAGAAATCTAAGTTATAGTAGAAGAGATACTTCAATAGTAAAATTGATTTTATATAGCTCATAATAATAATTTTATATAAAAAATAGTAAATTTATATAGTTAAATTTAACTTTTAATATAAAATATAAATAATAACGTAAATAATGTAAACCAAGTGGAAAATATGATTCAACTTTATATATATATTTTTATGTATATAATAATAATATTATAATAACTATATATATAATAAAAAAATAATGATTATATATAATGTAAACCAAGTGGAAAATATGATTCAACTTTATATATATATTTTTATGTATATAATAATAATATTATAATAACTATATATATTATAAAAAAATAATGATTATATAAATTTAAAGTGGTGAATCGAGTAATTTTTAAATTTCATCGCCTTAATTTTTAATATTATATAATTTTTACTTTAATAAAATATGTGTTTTTGGTGATGATCGTGTTTTGGATCTATTTTTTTTTCAGGCGAAAAAAACATTCCTTGCCATTCCTATTGAATCAAAGGAACTGGGTACATCATCAAGTTAACAAAAGTAGGCCCATACATGAAGAACCAAGGTCATCCAAGAGAAATCAACATCCTAATATTGGGGGAGATTTCTCTCCTACAGAGTCAAGCTATCAATGTCTGGGCATCAAATACAATGAGGATCCTCTCATAAATGCCTAGTTAACCAATCATTCAAGTATGTCCCTAGAGAAAATAAGAAGAGCCCAGAAACACTATCCAAGACAGAGCTGGTATTCCCTCAAAATCCAGAGAAAATAAATAATCAACTTAACCAAATACTTTCACAGCAGGAGCCAAGAGACTAAAAGTCTAAGAACCAGAGCAAAGCTCTCAAAAACGCTGAAGCGAGACCTCCCTATAAGCTTCATCTTCACAAATTTCCGTGAATGTAAGCTGGCCAGTAGCCATTGAAAGCCCTTCCTTGGATAGTGTGTCTGCCCTCTTGTTATGTTCTCTAAAGACATGATTGAAATCCACGTGTGTGAACAAAGATATGAGATTCCTAGTGTCTAAGCACCAGGCCTCTAAGTTCACCATAGTAAGAGTGGATTCATCCTTAGCCCAATTTATAATCACAGAGGAATCGCCAAAGGTATGTAGGTGTGGCAACCCAGTATCTTTAGCAATGTATAGTGATGCCCAGAGTGCCAATCGCTGAGCCCTAGTATTAGTGCCGTGTCCACAGCCCAACTTGATAGAGAGATAATGCTGCTCATTCAACCATATACAGGCACCTGCTCCACCCAAAGAATCAGCCGCAACATCATAAAAAAAACCATAGGATATTTTTTATCTAGGGGGTCTTCAATAATTCTTACTTTGGGTCTGTTTACATGTGACACCTGATATGTATCGACCTCTGACATAATCACATGACAAAGTCTAGGTATGTTTAGGGCCATGTCTTCAAAGATATAGCAAAAATGTAAGCATATAAATTCAACCCCTAAAAAACTAGTGAATCTATATATTTATATAATTGATATATTCTAAAATAATGCAATAATTGATGTATTCTAAAATAATGAAAAGATGAAGTGTTATATTCAAAATAATACAATGAAATGGAAGTAAATTGATGGAGATTGTTCTCCAATAATAAAGCATCTTTGAATGAGTTTGTGGAGATGCTATGAGTAAATGTACATCATTGCTCCCCTTTCAATAAAGATGAGTGGTTAAAGGTGAAGAATGAAAATCTACAATAAAAAATGATGAGAATTCTTATTTAACATTATTAGTTCTTGCTTTCGGCTAACAGGGACTCTATGAAACTGCTTACTGTTGTTTTTATTATTTTGCATAAAAACTCGTGTATCTAAAATATTTTAAACACCATTAAAACACAGTTTTCTCAACCAATAATGTAGTTGAATGTAAGTTGTATTATTGAAATAAAGTTTTATTTTTAAAAATTATTTAAAGTTGACCCACTTTGAAATACCCTTATAACATCAATTATTTTTTTTATGAAATTAATATATATTTGATACCGTTAAGGATATTGGCCCTTATATTTAAAAGTGGTTATGGAAATCATGAGAACAATCACTAGATGCAAATGTTTGTAGTGAGAATGTAACCAAGTGGAGATAGCTTCCCATTGGTTTACCACCAGACCTAGTCCAACCGACATTGTTACTTTAATCATCTACACGAAAAGAGACATTGTACTTTAATGATTAATTAATATTTATGCTTCGATTGGAAATGAAATGTATAAAACAACATTGAAAAGGTGGTATTCCAAACTTTTGCCTTTGTCAAAATGTCCGGGAAGGTGAATAAATAAACATCCTTATTTGATTGTAATGATTAAAATATAATTGATGTAGTTAGTCATAATTAATGATTAATTTGGTAATTATGATTAAACATTAATTTGTGAGTAGTTTATTTGTTACATGTTTTGGATTTTTTGTGTGATTTTTAATTGTAATTAGGTGATTTTTTTTTCTTCAAAATCTGAATTTTGAAATGTTTAAATCATGTTTTTGAATGTATAAATGGATTTAGCACCTTCCAATGCTCTTGTGACACATAGATTGTGCAAGTTTAACAATTGTCATATACTTTTTTAATAATTAATCTAAAATTTTTACCATATTTTTAAAAAACAAACCAAGGAAAAAACTCCAACAAAGTTGAAAACATGACTATGCATTAATTTTATGATGGTCATTAATGTCTATTAAAATCAATTTCAATTAATCAAATTGTAATTACTCTACTTTAAAATTTAAAATTGTAATTTTGATTTAATGTTTTTTTTTAATATATAAAATGTTATATATATAAAGTTTTAGTTTAAGTATGGAAAGATTGTTTTTGGGTTATGCAATTTTCTTTTTAATTAAATATAAACAAAATTATAATTTTGGTTTTGGTTCTTTTTGATTGAAAGGGTAAGTTCATTGCACTTTATGGTTTTGTTTGAATGACACTTTTTATTTTATCTTAAATATGATAAATTTTTTGGTGGCCAATCTAATATTTATTAATATTTTTTTTAAAGCTGCAAAATTTTATTAATCAACAAGAATAAAATATATAAAAATTGTCCTGGTTAGAGAAGGTCTCAGGTGGTGAAACCACCACCCATTCTTCTAAAAAATGGAGCTTCGTTTGAGGAAACTATTACAGATACTGTTCAAAAGTTGTAGCCAATCGAAGTAACTGGCATGAAACATAATTACAGAGTTTTTGCTCAAAATTAAACAGAGAGATAACCAAACTAGACAATCATAACAAAAAACCTGAAACGTCAGTCAATGTCTGAAGACGTTCCATGCATGAATCAAGAGGGGGGGTTTTCCTCGAGGATGGGGCAGCCCCATCCTTCCTCTTGTGAAATGCTAGTGGTGTTGGCATTGGTCACTGGAGCAATCTGTGGTGGTTCAGTACTCTGGTCTTCTTCTTCCCTCACCCGTTTGAACAAAGGTTCAATGGTGGTGGGAATGGGGAAAGGAGGAACCTGAGAAAACAGAGGTGCCAGAACTGAGCTGGCATCCCGAGACCTGTCCCTTGTTGTGTTACCACTACCAGCATCCACGTGGCTAGCCTGCCGAGCCTTGCCCACCATGCAATTCCAAGCGAAGGTGTTGTCCAGATTGGCGAGCTGAGCATCCATTTCCGTCATCTTTGCTTTCACCGCAAGAACTTTGTCACGTGCCTCCGACCAGTTGCTGAGCATATCTTCCATTAGATTTCCCAACGTATTTTTGACTAGCCAATAGTGGTTGATTTGGATCCCTCCCTTCCCGGTTGCGAGACGCTCAACACCCTTCCTTCCTAGTCATCTATGAGGACACAGACCGACTTGGAGATATGAATTTTGTACCCATATTCCACTTGCAGACTGAGCCCCCTTTGGGATTTCCCTCTACTCGTGCTGGCACGATGAGGAGTTCCTCTTTGTCTCGACATGGCTGCCAGCCAATTGCCTGGGAGCTGTAGGAGGGGCCGAATGCTGAGCATAGAATAATAAAAAAGATGGGTGCTTCCTAGATAGCAAAAACCTGTAGCGAAACCTTTGCCTTGAGAACTAACCGACTAGTGGAGGATTGCAAGAAGTATCAGAAGTGCACACCCACTGCCAATGCCACCCTTAAGTTGAGACCGGGCTTTGATTGGGGAATAAAGCAAATACCTCAGAATAATTCGCGGCTCTGTAATTCGGCCCAACAAACGATCAATGCGGAATTCTCACAGAAACCTCCATCGAGCGCTTTCAAATTGATTTTTGATGGGGCCGCCAAAGGAAACCCCGACCCTGCTGGGTATGGGGGAGTAATTAGGGACTCCCATGGTAGAATTCTCAGTCTTTACTGGAGAAGCCTCGATTCAGGTACTAATAATCTGGAAGTGTTGGACGGATTGATAAACGGTGTCACATGGGCGATTCAGAACCAGAGAACGCCATTGATAGTCGAGGGAGACTTAATGGTAATAATCAACCTCACGCAGAGAATCATGCACGGGGTTACCATAAACCAGGTTTCTTGCAATTAGAGGTGGGAAGGCTGGCTCTCGACGCTCAAGGAAAGACTCAGTAACTCTCATGTGCTAAGCTTCTCTCACATCAAAAGGTCTGGGAATAAGGTGGCGGACATCCTTGCGAACGAAGGGGTGGGCAATGCATGTTCTTTCCATGTTGAAATCAGCTTGGACAAATTGAATAAGTGATTATGGGAGAAGTGTGAAGAGGCTACAGATGGTGATGTTGGTGGGACTGACCAGGTTCTCTCCTTGAGACATGATAGGTGGACGATCTTCAGATCTCCCACCTCATCTCATGCAATCTTCCCATCGACACGCGGTAGTTCCACTCGTTCGGGCTCCTCGATTGAAAGCCGCGTGATGCGACATGCTGACGCTGGCATCCATTCCTTGCGGTCAGGACGGAGGGATGTCGAGGTGATAGCTCATCCGCTTGGCATTAATCTTACGTGATCGGATGGTAGAGGAAATACAGCTGCCGAGCATGCGAATGAACGAAATGACGAAGATGGAAGGCCAGAGTCCGTAGCGCTGGCAGATCAAGGCTCAGGTTCATGTCTTTAAAGGCGGATCCGGCTCAGACCTACGTGAGGCGTGAATCTCTGAAGGACGGCTTTGGATAGTTAATCGGTGGTGAGAATTCAATCATGGGTACTGCGTATGATCTCATCATCTGAAGGAGCACAAAATGACCATTAAATATGGATACAAGGGATAATATCTCGCACGTTTTCGGGGATGGGAGAAGGTACAGGAGAATTAATCGCCGCAAGACAACTCTTTCTCGTGGTCCGAATTGGAAACAAGGGAGAAAGCAGAGAATTCACAGCTCTTCCGATAAGCACATCAGGCCAGCTATTTATAGACAAGAGGAAGGGGAGAAGACAATCTACGCCAAGATTTTTCAAACCCCTGTCTGTCTTCCTGGGGTTATCTGGATAAGAGTTTCGCTGTTTAACATGTATCACCAAGGAAGGCGTAGAAGTGACCAAAGTGCTAGCACTTCCCTGATGGAGGGTTCAACCAGAGGTTCCTCCTCGACCGTGAATGGCCCAACCCCTCTGTCGTTCAATTGGGGATCCTAATACATGGCAGAGATTCCAACGAGGGTGGAAGCGTTAATAGCTATAAAAAATATGGAGCTAATTGAGGAGTACAAGACTCACCAGGGTATACCACTCATAGCGAGCCCGTTTTGGACGGGGCGTATCCTTCTGGCAAGGGAAATCCAAGCCAACCTTCACCTGGCCAGAGGTATCAAAGAAGCATTGATGGGCATCAGGAAAGGCCAGCAAGAGGCTACTACTGGCTTCCGCATGCTGGAGTCGCTGGCTAATTAAATGCAGGGAAGAATTGGAGAATACCTCGTAACGCCTCCTCAATCGCCAGTGAATCCAACGCCGTAGGGAGGCGGGGCGGCCAGGTCTAGATTTGGATGAATTTTTCTTGGGAAACGAGATATTGTGTCATTCTATGGTTTTTACTTCTTTTTAGTGAACCCAGGCTTATCAGTCCTGATGGTTTTGTTGTAAATTCCCTGCGTTTATTTGGTAGTTTGGTTTAGTTCTGGTCCTCATGAGCTCTACCTGCATGCTCAAGGGTTTTGGCTCTCCTTCTCCACAGAATACATAATAGGTAGTTTAAGGTGGTCGGGGAATATTTTCAGTAGCAAAGCTTCGCTTGGCCTAGCATCCCCATAGATGGCTGAGCCTGAATGTAACATTTAGTAAATTTTTGTACTATTAGTAATATGAAGTCCTCTGCTTATTAACAAATATATATATATATATATATATATATATATATTTCTGTCTTAAAATTTAAAATTTGTGTGTTGTTTTCGTTTTAATAGCCCTGCAGCTTTTAACAAGACTATGATTGACTGTAACATTCTAGTTTGTGGATATTCATACAACTTTGCATATGGAGTTGCATCTGTAAGACGCCAGTCAGAAATTGCCAAGAGTTTAGTTGCATTTGGGTTCATCCTTGCTGTGGAGAATCCATCTCCAGGAGCTAAATTTGATCCACTTCTAGTGGGAATTCCAGGAATTTTTATAATTTACAATATAAACATATTTAGGTTGAACTGATACATGGAGATGGTATTCTGGATTCCCTAACAAATATTAGTCGTAGCTTTCCTTTGAATGAAGAAAATAGTCTCTCTAGGTTTTATCTTTTTCAAGCATTCAGTGTACTTGTCTGCACTGTGCAAACTGATTCTAACATGCACTTTTATATATTTCTGAGTATTTCTTTGTTTGTGGCTGAAGGTTCTTGTCGATTACTATAATAGATCAACAATAAGGGATCCATCAGGTCAAATCACAAGACTTGAATCAAAATCTTCCATTGGAAATGGGTTGAAGCCCATATATCAAGGTATAGCTTAGGTAGCATTTTATTCTTCTAGAGGTCCAGACGTTAAGGATTTAAACTTTCAGGACACCGATGTTTTAAAGCCAGATATTCTGGCTCCTGGTTCTCTAATATGGGCAGCATGGTCTCCTAATGGCATCGACAAGGCTGATTTTTTAGGTAAGAATAGTACTACCTTTTTGAGTTTTAGAATAGGTTGACAATACAATATTTGGGACATTCCCTACAATTATTTTGTGTTTATGGCTGTAGTTTGTGATAAGCCTAATTTTTAAATTCTAATCTTGTTCACCTAGAAGTTTGTAAATTTGAAAGTTGAAGATTCAAGAATACATTTTGAACTTCGAAAATTGAAGCCACTTGTTTGAAAATGGTGGATTTTGACAAGCATAATAATAGAATACAAACACAAGTTTCCACATCGATCACACAACGGTGTTGTAATATAGCATTTAAATGCCATTTGATATTTTGGTGGAAAATGTGTACTGGATATATTGATTGTTGATTTCCTTCGCAGGACATGTGGAATGTGGGTCCAGGACCACATCTCTTGGTGGAATTACACATCGGTCACACAACGGTGTTGTAATATAGCATTTAAATGCCATTTGATATTTTGGTGGAAAATGTGTACTGGATATATTGATTGTTGATTTCCTTCGCAGGACATGTGGAATGTGAGTCTAGGACCACATCTCTTGGTGGAATTACCTCAAGAATAGGAATCACTTTCCACACGGCATTAGCTGATTTAATTGTATGGCCATTTTTTATTATTTAAAAGAGTATTTTGATATTTTCTATGCCCGAAAAAATTGACCACTTGTGGATAGGTCTACGGATGGATTATTTATTTAATTTATAAATTTGATTTCCACCCAACACAGTGGTTTTCCTTTGATTAGGACAACTCTTTGCAGGCGGTATGGGCCAATGGACCTGGCTAAATGCGATTATCAGGTAAGGGTTCTTGCATTGCCTACATTCTCGCTAGGCATTAATATTTTATATATATTTTATATGACTTGCATGTACCTATCATATAATATAAATTTGCTTCCTAGCTTCTTCTATTTGAAATTCAATTGCATCCTTTATAAAAAAAAAATTGATCATTCACTCTAGGTCGTTTACTTCAACACAATTAACTGAAAGCTGCAAATCATGAAAAACTCAAAGCTGCAAATCATGAAAAATTCATTCATATGGATGGTTTTGCTAAGATTGGTATTGTAGGAAGCTCTAAACCTCAAAGTTGTAAATCATAAAAAATTCATTCATATGGATAGTTTTGCTAAGATTGGTATTGTAGGAACCTCTAATACATCAAAGCCTGCATTTTTTTGTTGCAATTTTGGAAGCTACATATGCTCTTGCGAGTATCACTAAGGTTTTGCAACTATTGTAATTGTCAGTGAGGTCACGACTCGCAATATAGAATTGATTTGTTTGATCTGGGATGACATTAGTGGGGATTGAAAAATTTGATAGTTTATTTCAACTTTCAACTTACAAGTTAATTTTTATTATTGGAAATACCTATGACGTTGTTTGTAGTAATTACTTGTACTGATTTGAATGGCTCACCTTGTTTCCTTTTTATTGGGGGCGTCCATAAGCTTTGATACAAGATGAGAAGGAGCCACGCAACAATATTTTCGTAATTGAAAAAAAATGTACTCTGTTAGGCTAAGTCACTTTGTTCTTGTCTATTGGTGCAAAGACTGATTAAATTTGAGTTCACAACTAAGTCCAGCAAAGAGAATTAAGCAAATTTGTTATAACTTTCTGAAAACATGTTAGAACAGGTTATATAAAAAAAATGTTTTTTTTTTATAAAACAGGATAGAGCTATTTTAAATCCGGATCTATCAAACACTATCAAACACCTAAAGGGATTCAATTTTTTTTAAATCTCAAAAACCAAGAAATTTGAACCTTCTCTTGCTTTTAGGCCACCATAGATTTGACAACATCTCCCCAGTACTTTTAGGCCACCATAGATTTGAGAACATCTCCATTTGAAAACATCTCCTCATACTGGGATGTAGAGAACCTCCCTCCTCTCTATGCAAAGAAATGAATATATCAGACTTAATTGTCTTTTTTGTGTTCTTGCTGTACCATTCCCCGCTTTTAGCACTCTTGTGTTCTTTTTGCGCATTTCCCACCTTTGTTTGTTGACCACTTACACTCTATCAAAACTGTTTGTTTTCAGCTTTAGACTCTGTTTCTTCATTGCTTCTTTAAATTACTATTCAAATTTGTGTTGTATTTTCATTTTCTACCAAAAGCTTGGAATTTTGGAATTTTCTGTTCCTGTTTATTTTCTACCAAAATATTGCACGGGAAGCCTTTTTTTGGTGGAAATGGAGGTGCTTTTCTTGTCCTCGAAGCTTCTTCCAACCTTCTCATGGGGAAGAGGAGTCTCTAGTTTTAAAACCAAGAAATCCCTTATCGTCCATCTCTGTGAATCTTCTTCCAACCTTCTCATGGGGAAGAGGAGCCTCGAGTTTTAAAACCAAGTAATCCTTTATCGTCCATCTCTGAAGCTACCATTTGCGATTATATTACAAGTGTATTGTGATAAATCTCTTCGTTTGGCATGGGAAGCTTTGTTGGGGTTGAAACATGGGTACATTGCTAGCCATTAAGCGTCTTCCAATCTTCACTAGGGAAACATGAGCCCCAAGCTTCAAAATATAGTAAGAGCACTTGTCCTTTATCCTTCACCTTTGAAGTTACCAATCTTCACTAGGGAAACATGAGCCCCAAGCTTCAAAATCTAGTAAGAGCACTTGTTCTTTATCCTTCACCTTTGAAGTTACCATCTATATTGACATTATAGCAACAATCTATGATGACATCCTTCATTCTTTACCTTTAATGTTACCACTTGTACGTCAGTACATCAACAATGCATAATGACATTCTACGGCCTTTGATTCAGTCAATAGTTGTTGCCTTTGGCCATTATTTCAACAACATGGGAAAAGTATGAATTTGAAATTTGTAATTTCGAATTTAAAGAAAGTAGCCATTTGGTGGCATCATGGCATCTAACCTCCTAAATTTATTGGTCAATAGTACATAAAATGACTTTATAAAACTATTATTTCTAATTAGTAATACTCCAAGACATTTACCAATGCTTCTCATCCATGCTGATGTTGTGAATAAAACTATTATTTCTAAATAGTAATGTTGTGAATAAAACTACTATTTCTAATTAGTAATACTCCAAGACATTTACCAATGCCTCTCATCCATGGTGATGTTGTGAATAAAACTATTATTTCTAATTAGTAATGTTGTGAATAAAACTATTATTTTCTAATTAGTAATACTCCAAGACATTTACCAATGCTTCTCATCCATGCTAATGTTGTGAATAGTACATAGATATGCCGATGTTGTGAATAAAACTATTATTTCTAATTAGTAATGTTGTGAATAAAACTATTATTTCTAATTAGTAATACTCCAAGACATTTACCAATGCTTCTCATCCATGCTGATGTTGTGAATAGTACATAGATATAATCTTTATATCTAGTTATTTATGGAGTATGGCTTTTGATCCATGGGTGTGTGCAAGAAGTTGAGGGACCTTTTAGATGCAATGGTAGAATGAAGTCAATCACTCTTGATCCATAAAATAGAAATCATCCCAAGCAATCCCGACCTTGCCAAGCCTAGTCCCAAGGCCGCCAACATGCATGCCAATTAGGATAGTACACAAAAATGCGCTCTTGTTTTACCTTGCAAAAACGTGCTCCCGTTTTGCTTCAATAAAACGCGCTCCTGTTTTGCTTCATTAAAATGTGCTCCCATTTTGCTTCAATAAAATGCGCTCCTGTCACTTGCTTCAATAAAATGCGCTCCTGTTTTTCTTCAATAAAACACGCTCATGTTTTGCTTCAATAAAACACGCTCCTGTTTTGCTTTAATTAAATAGGCAAAATGGGGGGGGGT
>LPNX010470224.1:35691-54189 GCA_001517045.1 Pseudotsuga menziesii | reverse complement strand
AATAAAACTATTTCTGTTTTTTGTAACGAAATTTTGGATCAAAAATATTTTATGTCATTCCTTGTGTTTATGACAAAACTCATTTTATCATCTATATTATGTGCATGCAAAACTAATTGTGGCCTGTAAATTTCTTTATGCTCTAATTTGAAATTTGCAGGATTCAACTTCTCTAGCTTAAATAATGAGGGAGGATCTTTGTAGTCATGCATGGGAGTTTCGATTTAAAACTGTAAGTTTACTAAAGGCTGCCTTGTCTTATGTGGTTAGCATTTAATCCTTTGTTACATGGCTGAGGCCAACTGTGAGTCCTCTGGAAATTATCTACTATTTAGGTTGTCATAATGAAACTAATAGTGCTTCTTTTCTCTTGCAGCCAGCTCCATTGTATTGGCTTAATTTGGATCCCTCATGGAGAGGCACAGGCCCTCCCATGCGGCGATATTTCCATCCTGATGGATCACAAACTGCAGACCCCACAGATAGAGTTTGGGGAGGACATGAATGCACCTACTCTATTGTCACCAGTTTCATTGGTGATGAAACGATTAGGGAGCACTATGTGAGAATCCAACGATGGCCTAGAATGTATGTTCGTCGCTCTAGCCAAATCCGTCAATGATGATGACATTGATACAACTTCCATGCTGACAGCTAATACAGATGAAGAAATTCCGAAGGATGTTTTGGCCACTCATGTCAATTCACGGGATATGGAATCTATCATCAGGCTTTGTAAGGAAGGTAGAATGCAAGATGCATTGATGTTTTATGATGAAATGATTAAAAAGGGGCTAGTGCCAAACTTTAAGACTTTTAGTGTTCTAATTAGGTCACTTGACACAAATGATAAGCTGCAAGAAGAAAACAGGGTAATGAAAGAAATGCTAGTATTGCTCAGCCATATCACTTGAAAGAGGAACACTGTAAATTATGGATAATTTATTAATTTTTGAGGTATGATAAAAATTTGACTACTTGAAAGACTCAAGAGAAATGGGAGAGGATTTAGAATCTGTTCCATTGGCCCTCAATTCGCTTAGTTGATCTACTTCTGGAGAAACTGTCTTGACTCTTGACAGTGGACTTATTCTCATTCATTTTTGAGGAATACAGGTTTAGATATTATCAGGTTGAGATCTTCTTCTACACTTAACTGAGAACACAATCGGAGGGAAGAGGGAAAGGCTCTTCCACAGATTAAGATCTTCTTCTGCACTTAACTGAGAACACAATCGGAGGGAAGAGGGCAAGGCTCTTCCATAGATTAGGTGGCAACTACAAAATAACCGCATCAACAACAATAATAATAGCTTACCATCGTTTCACTTCGATTCTTCCTGTACCATCGTCGAGATAAAATGAGACATCAGTAACCCTCTCTTCCTTGTTGAAGACCATCCCAACAAGGGTTACCTGTGCACCCAAAAGACATACATAGTAAGGCGATTTATTCCATAATACATAAACACCTTGAATGTTCAGTAAAAATTAAGAATGGTTCTTACATTGTTGACGTCAACGCCATCTATTGTAAAATTCGAATTCTCATCAGAGAGCTTCTAGGTTGTCTGGCTTATCTGTTTTACCGTCAATGGAAGAAGCCCGGTGATGGTACCACTTTTCTGCAAAACCATCCATGCTTGATTGAATGTTGGGCTCCTTAAACTACCAAAACATGCAGAGGTTGAAAGCCCCAAAACTGCCTAAGCTGAGAGGAAAAGCCGCTTACCCTCACAGAGGAAAAACCGCCTTCGTTAACTTGGGTGGCCTGAGAGGGCATAAAACCACCTCTTGAGAATAGAGAACCTCCATCCGACTGACTCTGCATGCCAAACATATTTATTCTCTACTTTGTTAATCCCCGCAGAGAACAAGGGTTTTTGGATGAAATTCACAAAGAAAATAATATCGGGTGCGAAGGATATGAAGTGTAATCAAATGACAATGGTGTTTTTCTACTGCGAAGTCTTCACTGATATTGGGGATTTGAGGGCGGAAGCAAAACTTCCGCCAATTTTATTCCCTCCATTTCATTCGCCACTTTGTGTTGAGGGTTTGTGTTATAGGTTTCTTAGCAATTTTTCAATGTATCCCAATCTTATTGAGAGGTATCTACATCTTGAACCTATGATATGATGTCATTTGAGATTGCCATAGTAATGATTGTGAGAACTCTTCTATATATTTCGTTCTTAAGCTTAACGTGTATCCACATTGCACCTTAATTATGAGAAGAAAGGTAGGAGGTAGTAGCAGGTGCTAGGATTTCTGCAAATGTGGGGATTCTTTAATGGAAATTCATTGCTTATAGTTTGAGTAAAATGTTATTGTTGTTGTAGAGAGGTTTTTTTAATTAGAGAGGAATGTTATTTGAGAGTAGCAAAGAAACAATTGATACCTATATGTGACGAACATGCAACATAAATGAAATTAATGCTTATAGATTTCCATTAAATAGTTTGGAAAACAAATGTGTAGCAATTGTGAAATAGATTAGCAAACTGGGAAGCGTAATGATGCCTTTTCTAGCTAAAATGGAAAAAGTATTTTTTCATGTACTAGGCACCTCTTCTTTAAACTATCTACTTGGTTCTTTATCTGCTTTCAATAGTGTATTTATACGAGCTAAAAAAGTGGATAAGCATTGACTTGGATTTGTTAAAATCCAATGCAAAATTCCTTCTTAAAATATTATTCTTTAACCATGTGTGAGGGTATCTTATGCCATTTTTCTTAGTTTTCCTTGGAACTCTCTTCAAGATGGCTACTCTCATAAAAATAATGCTAAATACCAACTCAAGGGGAATACTTCTCAAGATAAGGTGCTAGTTTGCATTGGGAGACTTAATATGAGACATAACATGTAACAATCACAAAACTTACTAAACAAAAATATAAAACCTAGTCAAATACTTTTGAACATCTAAGAGTCAAGGCGTGGATACAGCGACGTCTAAGAGTCCAGGCATGGATACAGCGATGGCTAGGCGTGGATACAACGTCGTTTAAGAGTCCAGGCGTGGATACAGCGACGCCTCGTTCCTGTTACATTGTATTTTATACCAAAAAGTAAGAAACGTGGAAAACCTCCGTGGAAAAATCCGCGCTTTTGTACTAGTGTGGGTTGTTAGGGGATTGAAGGGATTGGGTGGGGTTAGAGTTAGGGGAAGAAGAGGGGGTTAGAGGTAAGAGGTAAGAGGAGGAGGGGGGATTAGTAAGAACTGGGGGAAGAGGAGGGATGTTAGCCGTAGGGGGTGACCTGTGGATGTGTGATGTGGGTGAGAGAGAGAGAGAGGGTTGTGGGTTTATGGGTGGGGGGGAGGGGACATACAGGTGTTAGTGGTAAGGGGAGACATAAGCGTCAGAGAGAGAGAGAGAGGGTTGTGGGTTTATGGGTGGGGGGGAGGGGACATACAGGTGTTAGTGGTAAGGGGAGACATAAGCGTCAGAGAGAGAGAGAGAGCGAGAATGAATGGGGCAGTGGGGTGTTTGGAAGAGAGAGGAGTGGATTTTAAATGTAGGGAGAGGAAGGGGGGGGATTAAAGGTATGGAGAAGAGGAGTGGGGGTTAGTAAGAGTTAGGGGGAAGGAGGGAGTCAGGGGGGACATAAAATAATAAAAGTATAATTGACAAAACAAGCGCTCATTGTAGTATTTAAAAATGTGCGCGCATTTTTCTTCACTAAAATGCGCTCCCATTTTGATTCACTAAAACACGCTCCCATTTTGCTTCAATTCAAAAATGTATTCCCTCCAAATGATAAGGCCGAGCCTCGACCCATGCTTGCATGGAATTCTTATGCCTATGTGTCTGCTTTGTACTTTGCTTCAGATTCAACATGCCTATGCCTTGGAGTATGATAAACCATGGCTAATTCAACATTATATCCAAAATTTCAATATGCTTGTGTTTCGCCATTCGTCTGATTATGCTGCACACCTGTAGATATGGTTTTTTTTTCAGATTCCAAATATGTAAATTTTGACAAGAATATATTATTTTTTCTATTTTTTTCTTATTTATCTTCTATCATCACTCCTCAACTAAAAAAACACACTGTTAATGTTTCATCCATATCTCTTTCGTATCTCAACCATTTAAAAAAAAAAATTGTATGGTGCACTAAAGAACACCGAGCTCTACATGCTATAAAAAACCCATTTTCAAATAATTGTATTAAGACATTCAAACACTACATCCACAATTGATGTACCATTTTCAAGGTTTGATCTCTTAGATAATAAAAAAAAATTTAAAAATATTATTTTTATTATTGGAAAAATAGTCGCGCACTAGTACTATATGTTCTCTGTATGTATACCTATTTTCGTAAGTTTATTCCATCATTTAGTCACTCAGACGTTGCACCCACAAAAACATATACCTTATAATTTGTCTAAAAAATAAAAAGTGGCCGTTAAAAATATCTAACTTTAGATAGTTAACAGCATTTTCAATAGAAAAAAATTATATATTTGGAAAGGTCATTCAATTTCCTACATTTATTGTTTTTTACTCATCGCAAGATTCATTGTGTAAGTGTCTCAAAATATCCATGCAAGTTGATGGACGTCTGTTTTTTCAGTTTTCTATTGCATCTAACGCGCCAAAGAAGACCCTCATCTTTGTGCACTCACCCCCATGTGACAACACATCAATTATAAGATATCTTGTAAACTAAAATTTAAATACGATATGCAATAAGTTTCCTTTTAAAGGAATTAAAGGAATTAATATCAAATAATATTGTAAACCAAAAACTTAAATAAGACTTGCAATAAGTTTTTATAATTATATTGAGCTCCTTTTAAAGGAATTAATATGGAATACTTTTTTTGTTGGGTTGATAGTTGTTTATAATTATATTGAGCTCTTTTAAAGGAATTAATATCAAATAATATTGTAAACCAAAAATTTTAAATAAGACTTGCAATAAAAATAAGTTTTTATAATTATATTGAGCTCTTTTTAAAGGAATTAATATCAAATTTTATAATTATATTAATATCAAATACATTTTTTTGTTGGGTTGATAGTTGTTTTGGTGAAGATTATTTCGTTTGGATCATAATTCTTTTATGTTTCTTGTTACAGTGTTAATCTCCAAGATGGCCAGGTATATAGTGGACAAGAGTAGCTAAGAAAATTCTATTGCAAAATGCTACATATTTTCTTCATTTATCTTTAATTATATTAAAGGTATATAGTGAACATGGAACAAAGAGTAGCTAAAGAAATTTCTATTGCAAAATGCTACATATTTTCTTCATTTGTCTTTAATTATATTAAATTCTACAGATGAACTTATTTATTTCTTTATGTTGATCTAGGATTTGTACTTGAAACTTTCAAAAACATATAAGTTTTAAGCATCTTTTATGAGTAATTTTTTTATTATTATTATTGTTATTATTATTTTCATAGCTACAAATTATAAAAAAAATTAATTTAAATCTTAAATTATTATTTTTTGAAATGTAAATATTTAACAAAGGACTTACAAAGAACATCATATTATAGCATGGAAAGATAGCACTTCCTCTCATAGTCACTTGGGCTAGACCCAATTGACTTAAAATTTAGTGCTAATGACTTCCCATCCAATATTAAAGTTCAAAGTTATGTTTTTATGAAAATTTGATCATTTGCCAACAATTTTATCATAATCATGATATTCAACAAGACTTTTATTATTATTATATATATTCAACAAATGACCTACCAAGAGCATGATGCTATAACATGAGATTTGAACCTAAATGGGGAGTAGAACAATTTTTTTTGCAACCATAGAGATAAACCAATTTGACAAAATTCAAGATATACATTTCAGAGTTACATTTACCACTAAAAAATAAATTCAAAAATAAATAAGTTTAGGACTGATATGTCAAATATTATGTTATATGTTATTTTCCAATTATGAATAGATTTTTGTTCATTTGTTCCAAATTATAAGTCATCTTCAAATTGTAAATTAGTTAGTAAAATTTTATAATGGAAATTCAAGTGAATTAAGTGAAACTACGAATTTAGAAAAATTCAAAAATTCCTTACAAGTTTTAGAAGAGTTTTCACAAAATGAAGTGAGTTTGTCCAAGTAATAACTTTCTCAAACTAAAAATAATGAACTTGAATATATACAACCTGAGATGCATACAGAACCTAAAAATATATAACATATAAACATGTGAATGATGTATGAAATGGTTTAAAGATTCAAAATGGATTGTCATGTTTGGGTTTTTTTACTTAGCATTGTTCCTCTTTAAGCCTCCAATCAACCACTTTATATTCTTGTAGTAATTTTTTTTATTTTGAATAAAATTTCAATTTAATCATTGATTTCAAATTTTAATTCTAAGCTTCCCCTAAAAATTTTATGTGATGTTCCTTGTTTTTAAATGGGAAATGAGAAAGAATAGACCAAAATCTCTTAAATGTTTATTTTTTCAATTTTAGCCGTCAAAATAATTTAATTTTCTCCATAACTTAAAGTGTAACTTAGTGCGTCAAAGTGTATCATCATTTTATTTCATTTGAGTTGGAGAAAGTGTAACTTAGTGCGTCAAAGTAGATATGTAAGTTTTATTAAACTTGAGATTTTGCAGAGTTTGTGTGAATTTTTCTATGTCCGGATATAAAGTTCTAATTTAGTGCCTCCAAGTGCATATGCATATGCGATTTTATGGAATTTGCTTGAATAGCATAAAGCTTTAATGTTTTTAAGAGATTATATAATAGTATAAAGTTTTGTTGTTTTTAAGAGATTATATATAATCAAATTTAAGTTGGATATTATTTTTAATTCATTTAAGTTTGGTTATGTTTAATTAATTATTTGATAGATAATTATTTTTAATTAGTTTAAATTAGTATTTTTTTAACTAAATATCAATATTTTGAAATTTAAATGTAATTAATGACTAAGGTCCATGGTGCATTTAAGTAAATTGAAAGCACATATTTAAAACCATAAACAATATTTAAAAAAATGCAGTTCTCTCTAAAAATATAGACACTCCAGCATTGCAGTGCATCAATATATTTCTAAGAGTACTGCTTAGTAAACAAAAAGTTACATGTCCATAGTGAATTTGAGTAAACTAAAAACACTGCCTTGAAACCATAACTTTTTTAAAAATTACGACGCTATATAAATATATAGATGCACTTGAATTGATGCACACACACACACACATAAAGAGCACCATATACAAAACAAAAAACTTTGTTGGGTGTGTTATATATTTGCATGCAAATCGATGGTCAACTAAAATAAAAGTTGACATATAGCAAAAATATGGTTGACCGATCGACTAGTATAATTATGAGAAAAAACTATTGCAATAAATAATGAAAATGCACGATAAAACATAAATAAATAAAAAAAATAGAAGGAATTTTATTGATCACATGCCACTTCGAGGGGGAAGCCTCCTTTGATCAAGCTCAATACAAATAACTCATGGATGCCTTCGTTGGCCTCAACACGTACTTATATACTAAGTCTAATCTAAACAACTATTATTCCCCATGAATGTGGGATTATACAATATACTCACAGGACGACTTACAAAGCATATGCGTCTGACAACAATATACCAATGAAGTAAAGAGAAGGGTTGAAATGGATTCCTAACGTCCCCTCCCTCTTAGAAAATATTTGTCCTCAGAGCTTTAGATGTGGAAATTGTAGCTGAATCTGAAGAAGTGGTTCCCATGTAGCATCCTCTGGTTGCATGTCATGCCATTGAATTAGTACTTCTGTAGTGGATTGAGAATGAAGCTGGTGAGTGCGCTTATTGAGGATGACCTCTGGCTCCAAAATGATGGATCCTTCATTATCCAGTTCCGGTAAAACAATTTGTGCTCTAATGTTGGTGCCAATAACTTTTGTAAGATAAGGGACATGAAATACTGGGTGAACGCGAGAAGAAGGAGGAAGTTCCAATTTATAAGCAACGAACCCAATCTTCTGTAGAACGTTAGATGGCCCACTTTGGATCTAGCTTATGAGCCATTTGAGTTTTAGGGAGGATTGCTTGTAAGGCTGTAGATGAAGAAAAACCATATCACCGACTTGAAAAGTGCGCTCATAACAATGCTGATTAGTTTGTTGTTTCATTCGGTTTCTTGCTATGCGAAGATTTCCCTGCAAAATGTGAAGAATCTAATCTCGGTTTTGGAGAACCGTGTCAACTGCCTGAACTGGTGAACTACTGAGGGTGTATGGAAGGAGCATTCGTAGTGGCTGACCATAAACGACTTCATATGGAGTTGTTTTAGATGCGCTATGGTAGGAGGTATTGTACTACCATTTAGTAAGAGGGAGCCACTTTTCCCACTGATGTTGTTGTTCATAGGTGAAGCAATGAAGATAAGTTTCCAAACATTTGTTGATAACTTCAGTATGACCATCTATTTGTGGGTGATACCTTGAATTCAGTTTGGTGCCAGTGTGGTGAAATAGTTCTGTCCAAAAATGACTTGTGAAAGTTGCATTGCGATTTGAGAAAATGGAAGAAGGGATTCCATGAAGACAAAATATCCGGTCCATGAAAATTTGTGCAATCGAGAAGGCGATATATAGATGGATAAGGGCACAAAATGACTATATTTGGAGGGGCAATCAACCACAACCAATATCACTATCTTCCCTCCAGATTAGGGAGCCCTTCAATGAAATCCATTGAGATATCTGTCCAAATCCATTTAGGGATGGGCCTGATGTTGGGAGGGACGCTTATAGGAAGGAGAGGAATACGACGGTCCTCTAGTCTTGAAGGTGGAAATCCCACTAGTTCAACAAAGACACATGCATATCGATCCAATTTTTTTTTGTAGATCTAAGGGAGTAGTGGAGACCACTGATGGTTGCTTCTGAATGGAATGGAGTTGAGCGATGGCACCATGTGAATTATTCTTAAGGATATTTTCCATGCGATGTGAATTGATGATGCTACGAAACCTTGGTTGTAATCCATTCTATGTGTGTTTTTTCCCATTGACTGAAAACTACATCCAAATTTTAGCGAAATACCATAAGATGGGTCCAAGTGTGCATAACCATTGAGCGCCCAAAACCACATCACATCCACCTAAGGGCAAGGAAAACATGTTGGAGCACAAGTTATAATATCCAATAGAGATACGTACATTGTGACAATTCCCCTTGTAAGGTATGGTGACCCCATTGAAAACCATGAATTTAAAGTTGGAGAGGGGATGGACAAAACAATCAGGTTGTTTGAAAATCCAAGGGTCAATGAAGCTATGAGTGATACCAGAATCAATGAGTATTATAAGAGGGAGATTTTTGAAGAAATCCTTGACCTGCATGGTTTATGGAGTGGTGACTCTGACTAATGCATGAAGAGATATCTCTAGGTGGTCGTCCTAAGAAGGAGGGTCAACAGGAAGTTGTTGAATATCGACCTGATCATCTACTAGATCCCGAGCATCTTCACAAATTTCAAGTGCAGGCAAAGAATCCACATCCAAGAGATAGATCTTTTTCTGAACACAACTATGTCCTCGGGTGAGTTTCACATTACAATTATAACAAAGCCTATTTTCTCTATGTCCCCGCATCTCGGCTTCAGACAAATGCTTGATAGGAGTGGTTCTAGGAGCTGGCGTGATTGGAGGTCTTTAGGAAACCATATTGCTGAATGGAACAAAAGTGGATTTGGAGTGCTGTTGAACTATGATCTTGTGCTCCGACAACTTATCCAACCCTAAGGTTTCCATCATTATGCTAGGACATAACATTTTAACCTCATATCAGATTGTATCCTTTAGACCATTGATAACAACTCTTGTAGAATGCATTAGAAAATCCTTCTGTGTGGTTGGCCAGTTTCTCAAATTTTGTTTGATACTCTCTCACAGTACCAGTTTGGCGAAGTTTAGTGAGTGCTCTTGTGAAGTCATCAAAAGCACTAGGGCCAAATCGTTGCAAAAGGAGTTGGCAAAAATCTGTCCATTTTGGCTCTTCACGAGTCTTGATGAACCAATGGAACCATTGGAGTGCTTCATGTTCCAAATGAAAGGATGCAAGTGGGACTTTGTTGACAAAAAAAGTGCTATTGAGACTGAAATATTGTCTTGCCTTGTATATCCATCTCATCGGATCATCACCATTGAAGCGAGGAAAATCAAGCTTCGACCCACGAAAATTGCTAGAAGAAGAGAACCCAATGTCTGCAGAAGATTTTCATTGTCATCTATTGTTCATGGCTGAATGCTGAAGATGTAGGCCGAGAATTTTTTCATCCATATATTGGAGTTTGGTCTTGAGGGTGGCAAGTTCGCCTTCCATTTGTTTGTTTGCTCCTGCGCATGTGACAACCATAACCATGAGATTTTTTGTTTTTGTTTTTAGATGGAATTGATCAGTGACGGCTCTAAACATATGCAAGCTGCTATTTATCAACTGACAATAGATATGGACCCCAGATATGTTATGCTTCCTAAAGGTTAAAGGGAATCAATCGACCACCAATGTTGTCTAATTGGGGCAGTAACCCCACTCCACAACTCAGGTAAAATTGATAACCGCTTTTCCACAAATGACAACTCTTGGTTTACCTCACGGGTGGGACTATTCAATCAAGTAGGGGTCGTTGTCCTTTTCGTTGTCCTCTCAATGGCCAACTACTTTGGGGTTGCTGCTAAGGAGATAGAGGTTATTCCCTAATCCGGACTTGTAATTGAAATGAACAATACAGATGTAAAGAAGAAGAACTACTAAAATAATCACAGCGCTGGTAAGCCACTATGAATTAAAAAAAAAATTGGTAGGAATTCCACCCAACAAGCCCAAGCGAGCCCAAAAACCTGTAAATAGAGCTAGGGTTTTGAGACGAAAATTTTAAAATGAGAATAACCCTTTCAATATTGTGTAGAATATCTATTATAACCTATTTCAGGGACTAGAACAATTATTCTGCATCTTCCTACTCTAATGGAACAAAAATCTAGGCACCACGTCAAAAGATATTCGCTCTGCAATTTTCGTGGTCGTCACCGAAATTATGAAAAATAACTGATTTTAAATCAATGATTTATCCACTTTCCGGAATCCAAATAAGATGATTTGTTTTTTGAAACTACGTATTTTTGTAAGAGGAATTTATATTTGCAACTTGTTTCTTCTGAATCTGCACAAAAAGTTTCAGGAATTGATATGAAAGTCACCGCCCAATTTTGCCCTTTTTTTCCAAAAAGAAGAAAATTTTTCCCACTTGTGCCAAGGAAAGTGCTATGATACCAGATGACAGAAACATCTTGCAATAAATAATGAAAATGCATGATATAACAGAAATAACAAACACAGAAGTATTTTTATTGATTGCAAGCCACTCCGAGGGGGAAACCTCCTTTGAGAAAGCTCAACACAAATAACTTGTGGATGCCTTCATTGGCCTCAACACACACGTATATACTAATTCTAATCTAAACAACTATTACTCCCCATGAATGTGGGATAATACAATATACTCACAAGATGACTTACAAAGCATATGCGTCCAACAATAATATACTAACGAAGTAAAGAGAAGGGTTGACACAGGTTCCTAACAAATTGATTTTTCATTGATCACGACTAGTTGATGGGAAGTGGGCATGGATTTGATGAACACTTGGATGACAAGAGGCACAACGAGAGACCGAATATGGTTTAGTCAATCATGTCAACTACAATAGAGTAACTACATCTAGTTAGGAATTTATGGATTTCCATTAATGACACTACAAGGAAAACACCCTTTAACTGAGGTGTTTAGGAAAGCTCCTATAAAAAGAGCCCAAATATCCATTTGTAGCAGAGGAGAGTAGGCAGAGGTTTTAGTAGATATTTTTCATGGTGCTTTTATACATACAAGCCACACCAGTGTGCCTTCAATATAGACACACTATTGCATAGTACAAAACAATACAACGATACCGAAACTTCTTGTTCAATACAAAGAAAAACATTTATTTTATATTTCAACCATTAACACAAACTAGTGCATACGTATGCACTAGTGTGTAACGATACTTAATGCACTAGGGTTAGAAAAAAAACCTTTGCCTAGAAAAATATGTTGAAAAAAACAAATACCAACAAATAATGTGCATTTAAGTGTCACAACCACACCAGTGCTTCATGTTATTAATTGTAGTAATGAAGGGTGATTTTTTTTCTTCAGAATGCTCGTCACTCAGGGTTAGTGCATTGAACCATTGGTTGAGAAATTGCAACCGAGGGGCATTTAAACCATCAAAGTCACACGGGGATCCCACCCATCTTGGGCCACACCAACACTTAACATGGATGGATTTTTGGTGTCTCCTCCCAACTAGATCATCCCTAAGGGCAATTGAATTCGGTTCACCCTGCTGATGAGACCCATGCCTTAACCGAATGAGCTAGCAGGAATTGACACTAATGAAGGGTGAAATTAAAACCCATTTTTGGATGGATTTTTATTTATTTATTTATTTATATTTTTATATTCAATAATGACAGGTTTATATCTCCCAAATGCCCTATTTGTTATGTATAAACATATATATAAATATAACAATCCTCAAAAAGAAATGTTAGAGCATGGTTTGATTCTTAATTTACATGATTTGGGATTGGCCATAATATTGAGCCAAACCTAAACTCTTTTATCTACATTATCAAAAGAAAGAAACTATTTTTAGCGAAGACTAAGATTTAGCACTGTTGGAAACCAAATCCTACGCGATTATGGTTCCATCAATGATTGCAAATAATAGTTTAATAAGAAGATGAAGTTGAAAAGACTTCAACTGATCTCTTGGTAGGTGAAGCTAAAGAAACACCTCTCATTGCATAAATTAACTATTAAGGATCAATGAAAGAAATGAATTAGGGAGTTGTTTCCTTTTATAGTGGTATCAAATCCTGCATGCCATAATCCTCCTGCTCTCAATCCTGTATTGGCATTCTTCTTGCCATCCTGCTCGCTTGTCTGTTCTGTATTTTGAGAGATTATTACAGGGCCTAGCATTTCTCCTTAGAACATCGCTTCGTGTGCTGTAAACCTTAATTTCTCTTTGTAAGAGGATCTACGTATATTCCTTTTGAAATGTTTCATGTGTTTGCCTCTTCTCTTGTATTCATTATATCATGATTATGAGTGATATCTATTGGTATCCCCTCACTGCTAACACCTACATGATCGTGTATAAACCTAGTATTTTTTTGGTTGTGATTTATCTCATGCACGGAGATGTTGAATCCCACTCATGAGTGGAACTCCTTTGTCACAACACACACCAAAGACAATACTACACACTCTAAATCCTAATCTTTCTGTTAAATTCTATGAAGCATATGATCACCGGCCTACATGAATTCAAATTAGAAGAGAATGATGTAGAAGAAAGAGAAGAATTTAGCATAGATTGCTCAATTAATCATGACAAAATTGCACACAGATGGAGACAAAATTGGAATAATATGATTATATTCATGAATCATTAATTAATATGTAATACAATGGTTATACATACATGAGAATTCGAATGCTTAAGATAGGATTTGAACCTACCAACTCAGACCTACTCGGTGCTAACTCAGTGTGAGAAAATTACCATTGGAGCTCACTAATGCAACTGTGGATAACTAACTTAGTCTACAATCAGTTAACTAATGGGGGTAGGTGAATAAAGGCACCCACACTTCCTTAAATCATGCAAACTCGCGCTACACTAACTGATTGTGATCTAACTGATGGTAACTGGAGCATAACTGAACATAATTGATTACCTACCAAGGTCAACTGAAGGAGGCTGGTGGTGGCACTTAGAGTGGGTTCCAAAATTATTGATCTCTAAGGCACCTAAAATCATGCAATCAGGTGCAAAAGTGGAAAATGTCCCCTAGGCGTGTCTTCCATGCACTAGTATAGTGATGAAGACCTCCTAAGCTAGGTAAATAGACAATTAAATTACATGTTCAAAGGGAGGATTAATAATAATCCCAACTCCCCCCATTAATCCTGACTTTGAACAACCTGGGACCTGACAACTAAGAGAAAAGATCACCCATACAATCTAAATGAAAAAAAAATAACTGGTTAATAAAATGAAAGAAATGGGGAAAACCTTATGGGAACCCCCCCCCTCCCGTGAAAACAAGCAGGAAAATTAGGATTAAGTTTTCATATCAAGAGAAAATTTATTCTTGAATAAAAAACTTCTGAAAATATTTCTGCAACTTGCATCTCTATGGTGCAGTGAAGTAGTATGATGGTCCTTGTGTGCACTAGTATCCTGGGACTGTGCATGTGAACTTCTCCATCTTCTTCCAATCCGATGATAAAACGGAGAAGGAATGTTGCCTTTTTCTCTTCTTTCTGGAGGAAGAGTGACATGATCCAATTGGTTCTTCTGTGAGCAGGGTTGTTGACCGGTCCTTACCATCATGTAGCATCTCATTGGGAGCTTGGTGCACCTCTCTGAAATAAGCGAACTTTCTTGCCATAAAGCAAGGTTGTATTTTTGAAATTGGGATCTTGCTCTCCTCATGTCAGATGGTTCTCCAGTCATGTTCCCAGTGCCTCAATAACCTTTTGTGCCCATTTAGGCCTAGGATTGGGAGTAGGGATTGGATTTGGATTTGGATCATTGTGAACTTCATCTTCAATTTCATAAACTGATTCAATTGGGTCCTCTAGTTTGGATTCAAAATCTAAAACACTGAAGGAAACATTATCATATGTAAAAGATGTAGGTAGAATGGTTTTACCTTCCCTTTCAAATGGCAGCTGAGACTGTACTGGATCTGAGTATGGTAGAAAGTGTGAGAATTCATATGCCTTAAAGGCATGGTTTCCAACACCCTTCACTATAATATTCCCAATTGAGATATCTGAGATCTCCACCGAGTCAGGACCAAATACCACTCTCTTTGGTGGGCCAGTATGTGTCATCTGGTATACAGATAACAAATTTACAGCTAAAGAGGGAACATAGAGTACATCTTTAAACATTCCATGTTTTAGCTTCATTGAACCCTTTCCTTCAGCTCAAATTTAAGTGTCAACTCAAATGTAAGTGTCATCACCGATATGAATACTCAGACCATCGGTAAGTTGTGATGAAGAGAATGATTCTCTGGATGCAACCATATGATTGGAGGTTCCTGAGTCAATGAGGAAGACATGCGATTTTGAACAGCTAACCTTCAGTGCATGGAATCTCTCATCATGATCTTCAATCTTTTTTCCATTGTCATACTTCCTTACACCTTCAGGGAGTGCAATGTTGTGCTACTCAAGGAGTTTTTCCATCTGATCAATGGATTCTTCATACAATACTTCTCTGTAGGGTTTCCTTTTTTATAGTAAGATCACTTGCCCTTATAAGACCTTTGATGTTTGTCCTTCCTAGAGCCCGAGGCTTCATCTAATGGATCAAACCTATCTTTAGGTTCAAATTCAATGTTTATTTTCTCTTTACCTTTCTGTTTCCTTTTTGCTTGCGCATCCCTTGTCTCACCAGCTAAGAGAGCTTGATTTGGAGAGGCTCTGAGAGCTCCCATATGTATCAGCTTATCTTTTTCTTAGATTAGAGACTCTATGAAGGCATCAAGGGATGACATTCGCCAATTAGGAGTAGTTAGTCTCCTAGAGTGAAAAGTAGAGACAAACACTGAGAATTCTAAGCCAAGTTTGCTCAGTATGGAGAGCACCAATTGCTCATCCTTCTTCTCAATCCCACATTGCTTGTATTGCATGACCAATGATTTGAATTTAGTGAAGAATAGTTGTAGTATGCATTAGTATGCATTTGTAAATATTCTAATCCGATGGTCACGATATGTTCTAGACATAGAGTGAACCGACGGTTCAACTTCTCTTAGATCATACCTACCATTGATCCATGGCTTAACACCCGATTGGTCTATGATCTCTATTTAAAGAGCATAGAGGGACCTTGTCTAATTGATCGATTATGAGAAGCTCATGTAACTTTCTTTCTTTTGCATAATAAATTGCTCCAAGTAGCTATCTGGCTGGGGCCGTGGACTGTTTTCCTCTCAAGGGTTTTAACCACGTGACAAACATCGGTGTGTTGATGTCATAACCCCAAAATTTCAAAAAAATTTAAAACTTTTTAAACTACAAACATTACAGTTAACAGCTTAACTAATACTCATTAGTTCCAGTAATGTAAAGCAGTTTGACTAATATTAATTTGTTATGTATTAACAGCTTGCTATTTAATTTATCAGTTAGAATGCTCATTTATAGAACATATTTTAAGCTTACTAACTTTTGTTCCTTTTGTGACCATAAGGTGATCTGTCATGCTTAACCTGCTTACTTAGCTTGCGAGCTAACGCAAGAGTTTCCATTTTTCTTACAGATATACAGGTAAGAGATTGTGGCGCCGAAAATGTAATTCTAGAGTATTTATTAGAAGATCTTTGTAAGAGACTAAGTTTGAGAGTAAATAAGAATTAGTTTAATTCAATATTTGCTCAGGTATATTTAACTGTTTCCTTCCAGTAATTTAAATTATGTTCTTATTGATTTGTCGTCATCTTCATTTTATTACAGTCACACTATAATCCCAAGTATCTTTTAAATCTTTAAAGAGATCAGAGTATAAGAACTGCAATTAAGAAACCTATAAAAAGAACCCAGTTGTAAGCTAGCATTCCATTCAAAGAAGACTATTAAGGGTTTCTATAATACTGCAAGGGTTTAGCCTATCCTTGCCAAGTTTTCACCTTTTTTAATGAGGGTATCATTAGAAGTAAACAAACTATAACTCCACATGATAGATGCTATTCTCTTTATTTTAACCACTGATTCTCTAGATGCTATTTTAAACTGTGAGGAGGGTCTTGGCTTATAAAAGTCAGAAGTCCACAAACAAATCTTCTAAACTTATCATAGCCTTGAATCTTGAATTAATCATAAGATTTCCCATTTTAAAAGGGGGGTTTTTATAATGTTAAAGAGTTACTTCTTCAACCAAGATCGATCTTCAATGCTTAATAGTAATACTTAAGCTAAAACCCCAAAGGTTTTATAACTTACACTAATAAAAACTACTCAAGGTCTTATAATATGATTCTTGTTTTCTTATTAAAAAGACCTGTAGTCCATTTATAATATAATGAACAAGTTTACTAAACTTATGCCAAGTCATTCCATATATTCTATAAATATAATATTATTCTCCCCAGCATATGAGTTATATAACCATGGTAATATTTGAAATAAGACTTACCAATCATATACTTTGCATTTTTAATAATCTATAGTCTTATGCTATTGTTCATTTGACCCTTTTAAAGAACTTAGGGCCATTTCTCATTATATAGTGGAGAATTTTAGGTTTACACTTTTGCATCAAGGTTATCAAAATAATTATCACCTTTCTATGGACGAGGACTACATTAATCTGAGCCAAAATCTAAATTGAAAAGTATTCCAATCAAAACAAACTTATGATTATCATGGCATTGATATTAGTTTGTGTATGATTATAATGATTAAGCAATAGAAAAGGAATGATTTTTCAATGGTCTTTGCATCCAGCGTCGAGCAAAGGACTTCATTCCACGACTTTGGATTAAGTTAATCATTTAAATGATTGTTACCACTCATTCCTCCTTCGAGCAATGCTTTGAAACTATATGCAAAAACCCACTCAATGTAAATTATTTAGCTGCTATCGTGGAATTCTCTCTGCCAAGTATTGCATGGTTAAAAGGGCCTGAAACGTTAACCCTAACATCATTTGTTTCTTTCCTTTGGTGCTGGTCGCTCTGCGACTGTGCTGGGCGTTTCAGCGTGGCCATTCATCAGAGAAATGCCCTTCATACTGATTTTATGGTCGTAGTTGCTTTAATAAGCTTCCTGTTGAAGTTCTGACCCTCATCGTCCAATAAATTCTTCTTTGTCAAGCCAACCGAGCCCTCGCCGGTGTTATCCTTTCCTCCGGGGTTTTGATGGTTGATTACAGTCCTTGTTTAACCTTCGTGCAAGGGTTGAGAGTTATCCTTTGTGTCCTTCCGAGCTGTTTGGGTTGCCTCCCTGCACTTTTTGTTTGGTTGCTGTTACCGACGGTCGTGTTTCTTGAACCAACAGGTAAAAAGAAGAATTTAAGACTCAGATTTCTGTTTTACCTTAAATGTAGGTTACTTTTCTTTCACAGCGAAATACAGTATTCTAAGATAAGGTTTGAACATTTGGTTGCAGGTATTTACCACTCCAAGCGCGCGGCCTTTTTGCAGGGGATTTGGAATGGCAACTGCAACCCCGGGTAAGCCAGGTTACACCATGGCGTGTCCTCTTATGGTCTTCAGTTGGGAACTTCCGTGGGTTGGCTTGAGAAGCCTGAAACCCTTGCTCCAATGTTCTAGTCTTATGACTACTGTTTTTAAATAATAACCAATGATACCCTTCACACTAAATGAAGGTGCTCGGCTTAGGCTGAAGCTATAACTACTAG
>LPNX010470224.1:21315-35572 GCA_001517045.1 Pseudotsuga menziesii | reverse complement strand
TTGCAGTGTGGTTTTCTAAGTATAAGTTTTAGAAGTAATTAAAAAATAAATATCATATGAATGCCAAAATGCGTGTATGACACGTCAATGGATAGAATATTCTTTGGTGAATCTATCGGTATCAACTCCGCTCAGTTATGTGCTAGGAATGGTAGGGTTTACACCTCTGCAAGGCACAAGAAATTTTCCATTTGTTTGAATGAGGACTAAGTCTGTTTTTTTAAGCCCTCGACCGAGGTATGAACCTCGAACGAGGTATCTAAATACCTCGGTCGAGGTATTTAAATACCTCGACCGAGGGTTTGTAAAGCCCGCAATACCTCGGTCGAGGGCTTAATAAAACCTCGGTCGAGATATTAAGACCTCAGTCGAGGGCTTAACAAGCCCTCGACCGAGGTGCGTTTTTTTGTTTTTGCCAAAATGTGCTTGCCAAAAAGTGTTACCTAGGTCCGTGGATTCAGCCTTCTCTTTTGTATTAAATGAATTTTGAAAGAAAAACTGTGCAGAGGCGTCGAGCTATAAACTTGCCTTCAGATAAGGCTGTGACTTCGTTTTTTTTTTTTAAATTACTGTATATATTTGAAAACATCTGGAAGTTTTTGCCCACTGTTTATAATATAAAATGTTATTCTGTCTTTTTAGACTGTAACTTGTTTATCTTCAATGTATTACTTCCTTATTTAAGATCTGCATATAAAAATCATTTATATTTAAGCTTTAGAATAGCCTTATAGCATTGTTTTACAATGCGGCTAAAGTGAATCCTTGTATTAGTTTTTTTTTATAATTGTTATCTATTTGCCTTAAAAGATAACTAGGGTATAACCCTATTTTCACAGTTTTAAGAACCCTTTTTGTTCCTTAAAAAGATTTTTAAAATGTAATAGTGTTACTCTAATATATCTGTGGGTAAATAATAGATTAATACTCTATTGAATAAGCTCGATGTATGAGCGGTTCTGTTGTTTTAACTTTATTTTAGATATGCAAAGAGTTATTTTATTTTAAGTAAAAGTTCTTTTACAAGATTGCAGACAGGTTAAATCCTGAATTATACCATGGTTTGCTTATTGAAAATCTTGGTTAAGTATTATATAATTGTATAGGGTTTATACCCTTAGTCATATAAGCTTTTGTATTTGATGTTTTAATTAATTTCCCAAATATTCTTGAAGTAAACTAGTGACCTGTAAGACCAGGGTATTGTTAACTCCAATTTGTAATATACATAATTTCGATTACTTCTTAAGTTTATAAAATAATACTAATTCTACGTTAGATATAATGAGATAGAATATTATTACTATAACAATGATATCTATTAAAGTAAAATAAAAATCCTGTCTTTATTTGAATTATTAGTTTTCTTCATAATTGTAACTTATGTTATTTTATGGCGTACAGAGAATAGCATTAGGCTATTTTAATTTCCTGTACTAATCAACCGATAGCAAGAGGTTCTGATACAACTTGTTCTACAGTTAAAATTATTATTCGTTTATGAAGAAAATAAAAGAATATATTAATTTTATATAGTCTGTTTTATATAACTGAATATATATATAACTAGCATACATTTTAATCCATAAGAGTTATTATTGTCATTACAGTTAATATTAGAGATTGAAAATGAAAGGATAAAGAAAGGTAAGGAAATAAATGTAATGCCACAGTTCTAAATAGTTTACTTAAGTATTGAAGTAACTCATATGGTTTACTCTTGCTAAACATTCTATAAGTACAGATATCGGAAAAATGAGAAATAATAGTTCTGGAACTTATTCATGCTTTAAGTTAACTTCTAGAAATGAAATTTTCTGAATACAGAAAAGAAATCTTATAAGGTAATAATAAGGATTATAATCTAACTTTTGTCTCCTATATTGTACAACAACATTTTTAGGAAAACAAAGAAAACAAAAACACACACAGATACAGTGACTTATTCATTGGGAAAACATTTATGGTTATTGTAAGTAGATATATAGGGAACTTGGTTCAGAAGCATATTACTTCTTAATACCAGGTTGCTGTGCTGGAGTACGGTCTGGTGATACCAGATGTTGAAAAACACAGTATTTACTAACAGATTTAACTATTAACATTCTGAGATACTATCTTACTGTTACTAACTAGCTTCTCAAACACATAAATAAACATAACAAGCATCCATTCCTACTCAGTAAACATGAAGAAATAAATTACAGAACCTGTTTTAAGCTATGGACAACAACAGCAATGGGAGGCCGTTCCTCCCTACCAACTCCTGGAGAGCACTCAGACATCGACTTCTCAGGACCCCCGAGCTTGCTCTGGTCTCCCTGGCTGGAACTAGGTGTAGCAAATCAGATACCAGTCTTCAACTCAGTATTAACTCAGAACTATCAGTCAGTTCTCTCAGCCCAAATAGCTGTAATAAAAATCAAGTTACTGCAGCAATCCATTCAAAACACTTCCTTACTATTTTTCCCTTTCCTCAATGAAATTCTTGAATAACATTCACCTGAATGAATTCTTTCTGGAATCTAAAATTTGAGTAGCCTCAGCTCTCTTCATTGAGTATTTTTAAAGATTGCCTAGGTCTTATTTGGGTTAACTGTCATTTAATGAGCCACCTGCTCAGATTCCACTTTCTTGGGGAATCATGACCCCAAATATAGGGAAGTTGCCACCTGCAACTTAGGAAGTGTTTGAGGATGCTACCACTTGTCTTTTACCTTTCCACCTAGTTCCATCCACCAGTTTGACCAGTAACCTCTTTTAACAGCTCTCCCATGGTGTTGTCTCCATAATTTATTTATTAATAATAAAATATTCTGAATTACACTCCATAACTGTTGACTCTGCTAAGTCATCAATCCCTACTTAGGATTAAGTTTAACATAATGTCTCAGAAATATAATAAAACAATTTACATAATTTTACAAAATTGGGGTATGTGACAGTTGATCTGTGATCTATTTGTGTGAAGCAGTTTCTGAAGGTGTTCGGTATTTTGGGAGTACCCTGTGTACCCGAACATGGTATCAGAGCTTTTATGAAGAGCTGCTTTCGGTTTTGATCAAGATCTCGAACCGATGTTGCCGAAACTTTGAAAGGGTTTCTGGTTCTGGATTTGCTGTGCATTTTTGGCTAGTGGGAGCTATTCCATTGCGTCCAGAGTGTCATTTCCATTGGGAAATAGTTTTTGTTTGACCGAAAACCGTTTTTGTTTGATCTAGAAACACCCATTTCGGCAAATCTGAAGGTATAATGTTGCAGTGACGGATTTGTTTTTTTTAAATCTCTCATATTTTATCAGTTTATTATTAGGTCTTTTATGTTTTAGTCTCGAACTGTTGTTTTCCCTGATTGCGTATGCTCTTTGTCGTGCACCTTGCGCGATCGCGAGGAATTAGAAACAGTAAGGGAATTTTTTTTTCTTGTCTTCTCGGCTACGTATGCTCTTTGCCGTGCACCTTGTGTGATCATGACAAATCAGAAACAACGAGAAAACTTGAAAACATAGACTTTCCGGGTAAGCTAACCAAGATCTAACCCCATTGTGTGAAAAAAGTTTTTTTTTGTTTTTGTTTTTCATTTTTGTTTTTTGTGATTTGCAGGAAAAGAAAGCAAGCACGGAAAACGAGAGAGAAGAGTAAAAAAAAAACCTTCATATTTCCATACTTTTACGTACCTTTTAAATTTAGCTCACTTGGTCCAAAGTTGCTTTACACCTTGATAAGTCTTGAGTTCAAGTCTTATCAAGCTACTTTTTAGTGCATGTAATTTATATTTTCGAGTTACTTTATTGTAAAAGTGCATCTCACATAAATAAAATAAAATAAAAGTGAGTCACTTAAGTTTTTTAATTTATTGTTGCACTATTTAAAAGTCGCATTATTGCAAAAGTGAACATCACTTATTCTACAAAAGTGATTCACTTCAAAGCAACTTTATTGTAAAATTGATTGTCAAAGGTTGATTTTGGGAAGAGGGGGGCTTCTTTTTTTTAGTTGGTCAAGTTAATATCTGCCACGTCACTATTGGAGACATTTTCAACATTTTCTTTGATCAAGCATAACTTCATCATCCAGAATCAGTTTTAAGTGCTGTTTTTTTTAAATCGCATATTTTTTCGAGTTCTTTGCAGTCAGACAGTTAGTTTCTGTTCTTTTAGCCATTATTTTACAGTATGTCCGCCCCTTGTGATATTATACTTATAAGTTCTAACTATTTCTCATGGAAATCTCGTATGGAGGATGTTCTGCGAAGTAGGGGGACTTTTCAGGATAACTTCAGGGAAAGAAATAGAACCCACTGATGATGATAAGAAAAGTAAATGGGAAAATCAATGTGATGAAGCTCGTGGATTGATTGAGATGTCAATCTCTACTGATTTGCGATTCCACATATCTGGAATTGATGAACCTAATCTCGCTTAGGAAAAGTTGGAATCTGTGTTTGGTAAACATAATGAAATTCGGGGTCATCAACTTGAGAATGAGTTGCTTTCCTTGAATCCAAATGATTTTTCATGCATTCAAGACTATTTATCTAAGTATAAAACTCTTAGACTATTATGTGCCGAATGCAAGATTAAGAAAGAAGACAAACAATGTATTTATCATATTCTTTCAAAACTTGGACCTGCATATTTTGTTTTTGTATCTACATTCTATTCCATGAAAGAATCCTTGACTGCAACTAGCTATCAAGAACCTAGCCTTGAATCCTTTTGTGATTCCTTAATTAGAGAGCAAGATAAGCTCATTCATCTTGGAATAATTAACAATGCAGATACATCTGGGAAAGCCTTATTGTCCCAACAGAAAGAAAAGTCCAAGCCTCCCAAGAAACAAAATTTTCGCAATAATAAGCCAAACAACAAGGGTCCCAAACCCTCTCAGTCAGCTCCTCCTTTAAAAAAATGACAAAGGATCCAAGAAAAAGGAAAGAAGACTGAGCGTCATTGCAATTTTTGTGGGAAATATAACCATGATGAATCTAAATGTTTAAAGAAGATGGCAACCTTGGAAGCAACAATGAAGAAGCACCACATCAGCCTAGATTCGTCTTCAGAATATAACTCTCATGGACATGCACTTTGTGCTTCTGGTTACTCTTATACTGCATCTTCTTCTTCTACTTCAAATGAATGGCTCATTGATTCTGGAGCATCCTATCATATGGCTAAGGATCAAGCCATATTTTCTACTATGCATGAATGTAACACCAAACAAATATTTGTTGGTGATGATAGATCTCAGTGTTGTAGGATCTATAACAGTTCCAGTAGAAAATGGTCATTTCAGTGATGTACTATGTGTTCTAAAAATTTCCTGCAATTTGTTATCAGTCTATCAAATCACTCATTCAGGTGAAGGTAAAACTGTGACTTTTACACCTCACCAAGTTGTAATCAAGGATTTTAAAAATCCTCAAAATGTCGTTGCTACTGGAACTGTTGATGATATTACCAGGTTGTACAAATTTAACAACTTTAGGTCATCACCTTTTCCTTCAGTTTTTGTTGCTCATAGTGATAACTTGAGCAAACTTTGGCATGAGGGATTTGGTCACTTAAATTATCGCTCATTGCAACAACTATGTAAAGACAATATGGTGACTGGTCTTCCAATGGTATCTTGCAAGGATGGTGTTTGTTCTGGTTGTGTACTCAGAAAACATTATCGGGACAGTTTTGACAAACGTGCCTCTTGGTACGCCTCGGTTCCTTTGGAGCTTGTGCATAGTGACTTGTGTGGTCCTCTTCCATCTGCTTTCCTTTCTGGTTTCAAATATTTCTTAACCTTCATTGATGACTACTCCAGACGCACTTGGGTTTACTTCCTAAAACTTAAGAGTGAAGTATTTAACATGTTCTTGGCCTACAAGGCCCTTGTTGAAAAACAATCTGGTCATCAAATTATTAAGTTAAGATCTGACAATGGAGGAGAATATGTTAACAACAAGTTCACTACTTTTTGCACTGAACAAGGAATCCAACAACAACACACTGTTCCATATACACCACAACAAAATGGAGTAGCTGAATGGAAGAACCACACTTTAAAAGAAATGGCTAATTGTATGATCCAATCTAAGGGACTAAGTCTTCAATATTGGGACGAGGCCATAAGCTGTGCAAATTACATAGTTAATCGCACACCCACTAAAGTTTTACAAGGTATAACACCGGAAGAAGCATGGAGTAAAATTAAACTAGATGTAAGTCACTTTCGTGTGTTTGGTTGTGAAGCATGGGCTCACATTCTGGATGAAAAAAGGAAAGCATTGCAGCCTAAAAGTGAAAAGTGCATATTTGTTGGATATTTTGAAGATGTAAAAGGTTATAGACTTCTTCAGCCACATTCTCATGATATAATCATTAGAAGAGATGTTAAATTTGATGAAAAATCTCTTGGCATGCGAGCCTAACTTGGCGGGTGTGCCATCTTTGGCCTGCGAGCTTGATTCGGCGATTGTGCCTTCTTCTTCTTCTTCCAACTTCCTTGACAGGTTTCCAACTCCAGTTTTTGATGATGACAGCGAGGATGAAAATCCACCTTCGCCTACTCATGTTCCTCCAATTGCACCAGCACCAATACTTCCTCGATGGGTCCGTTCAACATGTGAAGCAGCTAGCGATCTTGCCGGTGATCCTAGAGATCAACGTCGAACACATTCTCGGTTTCAGCGAGCCTCTTCTCTTTTGGCTCAAGTTTCCGAGAATCATGATCCAGAAACTTTTGCAGAAGCTTCAGGAAATCCATATTGGGATGCAGCTATGGATGAAGAATATCATTTGCCATAAGAATATCGTTCCTTAATGGCAAATGATACTTGGGATCTTGTTCCTCTTCCAAAAGGAAGAAAACTTGTCAGATGTAAATGGGTCTACAGAACTAAGTATACATCAGATGGAAGTGTTGAAAGACTTAAGGCAAGGTTAGTTGCCAAAGGTCTTTCCCAAGTTGAAGGGATTGACTACAATGAAACCTTTGCCCCTGTAGCAAAAATGAACTCCATCTGCCTTGTTCTTTCCCTTGTAGCCTTACATAACCGGGAAGTCCATCAAATGGATGTCAAGTCTGCCTTCTTACATGCTGATTTACATGAGGAAATTTACATGGAACAACCTCCTGGATATGTTCAGAATAACTCTAGCCTTGTTTGTCTCCTTAAGAAATCCTTATATGGCCTTAAGCAAGCTCCTAGAGCTTGGTATGCCAAAATGGATAGCTTTCTCCTTAACACTGGTTTTTCTAGATGCCATTCTGACCCCAATGTCTATACCAAGAAAGTAGGAAACCATCTCATCATACTTGTTCTTTATGTTGATGATCTTATCCTTACTGGTAGTGACCCTAAACTTATAACCCATGTGAAATCCAGTCTTAAGCAAAATTTTGAAATGTCAGACTTAGGACATTTGCATTATTTTCTTGGTCTCCAAGTCTTGCAAACCAAAGAATCAATCTTTCTTTCCCAGTCTAAGTATGCTTGTGACCTTCTTCGTTGCTTCCACATGGAATATTGTAAACCAACCCCTTCTCCCTTCCAGTCTGGAGTCAAACTTTCTGCCACTTGTACTCCCCCTGAAGTAGATGCCACCTTGTATCGTCAGCTTGTTGGTAGTCTTTTATACTTGACTCATTCCCGTCCTGACCTTTCCTTTGTCATTGGTCGTGTTTCCCGTTATATGCAAACTCCTCATGAAAGTCACTAGAAAGCAGCAAAAAGAATACTTCGATATATTCGAGGTACAATTCAGTTTGGGATTCATTACAGTATAAGGGGGAAACCTTTGTTGGTTGGTTTCACTGATTCAGATTGGGCCAACGATCTTGATGATCGAAAGTCTACTACAGGTTATGTTTTCAGTCTGGGATCTGGACCTGTCACTTGGGCTTGTAAGAAACAACAAGCTCTTGCTCTTTCTTCAACAGAAGCAGAATATCGAGCCGCAGTTAATGCCAGTCAGGAAGCTTTATGGCTTTGACAGATCCTTTCAGAGTTTGGATTCGAGCAGCAACAACCTACTCCACTTTGGTGCGACAATCAAAGTGCCATCAAGCTTGCCAAAGATCCAATTCTACATCAGCGTAGCAAACACATTGAGCTACACATGCACTTCATCAGAAATCTTGTTCATGATAGTGTTATTGAAGTTCTCTATTTCCCTACAGATGATCAAGTTGCAGACATCTTCACCAAGTCTCTTACATAAGTGAAGTTTTCTAAACTTTTGTCTATGTTAGGAGTTCAGGAATGTGTCCTTAAGGGGGGATAGGCTCTAATGCCTCCTTCCTTCTCCTAGTAGTGTCAATTTTGTAAATCCTTCAATCCTATCCCAAGTTGTTCTTAAGGGGGTATGTTAGGATATTTAGACACTTAGGAGTTAGTTAAGATCAACTTGTGTAATATATCTGTTAGGTAAAAGTGTGTTTTTTTAGTATGCATTAGTATGCATTTGTAAATATTCTAATTCGACGGTCACGATATGTTCTAGACATAGAGTGATCTGATGGTTCAACTTCTCTTAGATCATACCTACCATTGATCCCATGTTCATTCTCAGCTCATTCTCCAGGGTATGGCCCCTCAAGCTTGCACCATGAAAGAGTTGTGACATCCCTGTTTTGGCATTAAACCACTATGTGGTGAACGCGGGCCTTCTGCATGACACTTGAAGAATGGTACTATTGCATTTTATTTGTTACTACAAAGATTGAAGTGGATTGAATGCTGAATGCTTTGTCACCAATAAATATTGATGTATAATATATTACACTTTCAAGAGATGTCGAAATCCTATTTTTTTTTATGAAGGCATTCATATATGATGAGAGTGGCCATTTATACTATTGATACATTGAATATTATAGGAGTGTCATCTTGGAGTTGCGTTAAACCTTGAAAATATAGTATTCTAAAGATTGCAGAGATTGTGTATTTTCATTGTACAAATCTTATTGTAAAGACTACTTCTATATAGTTGAAATTTTGTTGCAAAGATTGTTTTATACTTTTGTAAATAAGGTAGTAGAGACCTAGATCTTGACCTTTTTCTTCTTTTCCTCCCAAACTGCATTGGTTTGAAGGTGAGAGAGGTGACTGTTGCAAAGATGCATTCATTTGCATCTATAGTTGGAGCAGTGAAGACCCTTTTCCTTGCTTAGAACCAGTCCAAGGGAGAGAACAACAAAATAGGACGAGGAAGAAGAAAACTTAGAGGTAGGGGGAAAACCAACTCAAACAAAGGAAAAAAATGAAGTGTAAGTGTAGTAGGATGAATGGACATGAAACAGATCAATGCTGGGCCCTTTAGGATTCCATCAAAGCAATACATAACCATAATAAAGAAGACAAAAGAAGAGCCAATAGGTTGGTAAATCTCTGGATTCTACTCATTGCATTGTTGCACATTGTAATCTTAGGATAAATGAAATCACATCTTTTTCATCTTATTATGATTGTTGGTTGCTTGATGTTGGTCCACCATCCCACATGACCTTGAGAAAAGACCATTTTGAAGAGATGAATGAAATTGTAGATGGAATAGTGTATTTTGCAAACAAATTCAACCTTAAACCAAAGGGAATTGGTTCCATCAGGTTCAAGTTGAGGCTGGATTCCTTGATTTTGTATTGCAGAATGTTCTCTATTTACTAGAGTTGTAGAGAAGCTTGCTGTCCTGGTGCAAATTCCCATTGGATGCTTTATTGGTAATGTCTATATCACAAGCTGCTACATTGGCAACTTCATTGTCATCATTATGACTGTCATCCAATTGTGTTCATGCACAACGGGATTCGCTATCTTCTACCAAATCTGTTGGTGAATATACATATTCAACCTCATGCTCTACTTCACACATAGATGTATGCACTAGTTTGGCAACACTCTGCAAGATGTTGTTCCCCCTTTCACCAAACTCCCTTTTTAGGTTTTTCTAGGATTATTTAGCCATGGTTGCTTATGCAACTAACTAAAAAAAGTTGGCTTCCAAGGCTTGCTGGATGATCTGCAAGGCCGAGGCATCATTTTACTCATCATAGGGGTGACCAAATTTGTTTTCAATAATTCCCAAAATTCCTGAACTTGCAAGTAAGATTTCATTTTAATAGACAAAACTCATGGGTGTGTGCAAGAAGATAATGGACCTTTTAGATGCAATCTTACTTTCAGAAAACATGCTCACAATAAATAATAATACAACGCGCTCCTGTTACGTAGTGCTTGGTTTGGTTAAGCCCGAGCCTGACAAGTCATATGACATGTATTTTAGGGTAAGCAAAACAAGCATACGTTTTATAGTTACAAAACCTGCATGCGTTATGGAGAAGCAAAACACACGCACGTGTTTTGGAGAAGCAAAACGCTCACGCATTATGGAGAACCACAAAAAAATGAGTTTGGTACATGGACAAGGCAATGAATAAAAACAATAGTTCCCATTATCAGGACTTAGGACCTATAGTAATATTTTAGCATCATCAAGAACAACCCTTCAAACAACCATGCCTATCCTCCCTAGAGCATAATTTTTCTTGTGTTGTAATATGGACACCATTAGGAAGCCTTAAGAACTAGTTATGGGTCATAGTCACTTGACAATGCTTTAGGAAGGTAATTCAAAACTTATGCCTTAAAGGTAGTTTTTAAGGCTCGAGGTGTATAAACGAGGCATCTAACCTACACATAGGATATCAATATATAATCATATATAATCTTTTGCATCTAAGAGAGAATGTGCATGGCTTGAGGTTTGTGTGTTCAATACTGCAAAGCATCACCCTCTAGATGTCGAATGGTCAATGATTACCGTGGTTAATCACCTGCAAATTAATTTTTAACAATCAAATACTTGCTTCACACCCATCCCTCAATATTTCACGGTTTTGAAGCTCAGACTGTACCTTTTATTACCGCCTCCTCCCAATCCTCCCTGCTGCTTGAATCACAGGAAAGGATGGTATAAGACGCTAATGATAATTCAATCAACAAATTCGAAGGAGAGAAATCTTGAATCCGAAAAGAACCTATTACTTTGAGCCTTGAGGTTGAGCTGGCCATACCTTGATTCAGTTTGAATAATTAGGTATTGGAATTTTCCATGATTATCCGGAAACCCAATTAAAATTTTCTCTCTATTTCTCCATGACATGGAGTATTGGAATAGATTTCATAACTATAATCAGTAATGGTAACCGAATACAAGGTGGTATTAATGATATGTTTAATAATAATATTGAGAGCTTAAAGGTGTTCGATTTATTAGTGAAGAGTAAAGGTTTTTTTTACTAGTTAGAAGTCAATATATGATTTGGGTCATGATTTTTTTAGACTAAAGGCAAATAAAAATAAAAATAATAATTAAAAGAATACAAGGTGGTATTAATGATATGTTTAATAATAATATTGAGAGCTTAAAGGTGTTCGATTTATTGGTGAATAGCAAATAAAAATAAAAATAATAATGAAAAAAATTATTTTAAGGTTGTAAATTTTATAATTAATAAGATTTGTTAAGGTTTTTACACTTCAAATTTTTTTATAAATTCTTAAAATTAAGAAAGTAAAAATAAAAGATATAGTTTAAAGAGGGGACTGCTGAATTTCT
The DNA here is from genome assembly GCA_001517045.1 of Pseudotsuga menziesii. NCBI lineage: Eukaryota > Viridiplantae > Streptophyta > Pinopsida > Pinales > Pinaceae > Pseudotsuga > Pseudotsuga menziesii. The sequence goes on along the minus strand of LPNX010470224.1, from coordinate 23,964 downwards.
ACACTTATGAAAACAATTTGAATTGTATAAACATTTGAATTCAAGGAAAAAAAACAAACTACCAGAAAAGTTAAAAAGTAGCCTGTTTAAAAGGCTGCAAAAGAAATAAAATAAAAAGACATGTTAAAAGAAGAATAATATAAATAAATGAAAAAAAGTTAGAATTTAATAAAAGTAATATTTTTTTTGACTTTTAATTTTTTTGAAAAGAAATGGGCTGGAAATCATACTTACATTATTTTTTATTAATAATAATTATTCATTTTAATTTTGTAATTTTATATTATATTTTTTTATAAGTTTTATAAATAAAAAATTTAAAAAGCTAGGTGGTTTATCTCAAAGTGGTTGAGTGTTGTAAATTGTGAGTAGAAAGTTTTGGGGTCAAATGCTGGAATGGCTATATATTGTTATATAAGAGTCTCACTTGGTTTTTTCTGAATGAGTTAGCCAAAATTGACATTTCCAATAAAACTAAATAAACTAAACCCACTAAAATAAATAAATTACTTCAATACTAAAATATAATTTTGATTATATAATAATAAAATAAATTTTATCAAATTTTGTATTTTATTTTTTATTTTTTATTTTTCTATATAAAAAGAATACATCAAATATAAATATTTCTAGTTTGGTATGTCAACTTGAGTGGTTGAAGTGAAGTGCATAAAAAATTATAACTTGTCAAAGTCCCCAACTGACCCTAATTCTATGGAGGGATCATCGGATTCATGGAACGAAAGGATTGTCTCTTTCATGGTTAAATTTTAGATGTCATAGAAAGCAAATGAGAGGACTGTATTTAGCGAATCGAAACGAGGCATATTAAAAAAATGGAACACAATGTAAAGATAGGATTTTCTTCATGGTGAAATCCCTTGAAAAGATTATCTTTATGTAAAATTATTTTTATGTAATACAATGAAAGGAAAAGATTATCTTTATGATAAAATCCCATACATCTTTAGCTAGAAAGCACGTTAAAGGAGTCTTGGTAAACTGAAAGAACCTCTTAAGAAAATGGAAGGTAAGAGAGAGGATTATCTTATGTTGTTCACTGTGTTGCATGTCCATAACTATATTCTCCATGAGTCCACATCGGCCAAGATCCCTTCAAACAAACAACAAAACGTTGTTGTGAGGAAGAATGTACACAACAATCTTAAGAAATGAAATCAATTATATTTTAATCAAACTCTCCATGAATCCACATGGGCCGAGATTCCTTCAAACAAAGAACTAATGGTTCTTGCTAGGAAGCGACTCGGAGCTTCAGTATTGAAAGGTAATTAAAATGCATGTTATATTTTGTGGACACTTCGGCTTAAGTGCATTTTATTAGAGATCTTCCAAGGGCCTAATGGCTGAACGCAACCCAGTATTCAAAGGCTCCTTTTTTTCATGGAAATACACGATGCTACATTGAACATGTTCACAACTTCTTAATAAATGAAATTGTTTATATTTAATTAGTATCATAGTTATAAGTAAAATGGTATGTAAGTGTCCGTAAGTATAATTAACTATTTAGTTTTGTAAAGATAACTGACTATTAAATAAATGTTAAAATATATAATTTTATATCATACTAGAGTGTTAGAGTTAATATAAGTACAAAACAAATACTATTTAATAAAAAACAAAAACAAATTGTTACCAGCTTCCTTAACTACCCTTTAATTGAAGCTTATTCAAATCTTGATAAGATGCATTTAAGCATAACAAGATAGGACGACTATGAAATGAATCCCTGCTGTACACTTGTTATACATAGATTAATTTTATTGATCAGCTAACACAAGTCTAAAATCTGAGATAATATCTAAACACCTATAAACGTAATTACAACCAAAAAAGAATATAAAAAAAATATTGTTGTGGGCAGTGGAGGCAATCCCAAGCTCTCCACTATTGCATTCAGTATCCTCACACCCAACCAGATCATCTCTTTGCTGTATGCCGACACCAGACTCCTGCAAGTTTATTACACTTCACTCCTTGCATCATCTGAATAATTTTAATATAGGCTCACAGATAATCAGAAGGATTTGAAGGCCAGAGGGGAACTATTTTGTCGAGTTGATGACAATAGTGCTTCACAAAATCTCTCCAGCAGAAGACTCGATCTCTCAGAAAATTGAAACTGGTGTCGTATCTCACAGTCTTCATCATGTCTTCAAAAATAAATTCATTCCTGTCTTCTATTGGCAACTCGAAGAATTCAAACGCCACTCTCATCACTTCGCTTATCAATGATTCCTCAATAACGTTGTTATTCACCTGCAAATTAATTTAAAGAATCAACAATTCGTATCCTAAGTCCATGCTACCAGGCTTCAAATGATTTATGTGAGTAACAAATAGATATACCTGAAAAAATCCAGTCTGTTGGCAGGCACGGCCAATGGCAGAGACAAAACGTCAATAACAGGGGGATCATATTGTATTGGAGTGCTTACTGTCCTATTGGCATTTGGGCAAAATATAGCTGCTGGTAAGTTCGTTCACGCCCACTTCACCAAGATATTTCACTGTATTGAAGCTCAAACTACCTAATTGACTTGAGTTCATGCAGTGAGGAGGGCTTGAAGGAACTTCCCAACAGCTATATTTTGCCTCTTCATCCCCATCCTCCCCGCTGCTCGA
>LPNX010470224.1:0-21030 GCA_001517045.1 Pseudotsuga menziesii | reverse complement strand
CCTCAAGACTCAAAACTCATTGAACGTGGTACGAGCGGAGATCCCAACGATCCAAGTGGGTCTTGGGTCCCACATATGGATTGAGATGTTCGAGTTGACTATAATACCACTTGGATTTTTAAAGCATACTTCGTTCCACAAGATAAGATCAAAACCGACAAACGTTGACTATGACTTTAAAGCAAACTTCCACATTTAATTGCGTTGACTATTGTTTTGAACGTTGATAAAAAATAGCATGTTACATGATTGAGAATTTGAAAGATATGCTTGGTGCCCAACGCAAATGGAATATAATATCAAATGTTAATTGCAGAGTTAAAAAAACTAAAAAGAGAAAAAAATTGTAGAGCTTTATTTCATACGAAAAATAGCAGTTTTTTGATATTTAAAGTGAATCAAAGATTGTAGAGCTTATTAAAATGAGTTTTCTGAACATTTTGAAGGTTTTTTGGTCTCTCATGACAATTACGAGCTCTTTTGAGCTAGATGCAGGAGCATGCTCTCCATTATTATTTTTTGGCACCTTTTTTGTTTGTCTCAACAGATTCAGATAGCGGCTCTGTGAAGATATATTCACCTTAGAGATGGTATAGTTCCACTGTATACCTTATGTACTCTGAGTGGGTTATTCTATTTGAGTTGAACTGAAAGATCCTCGATCCCCCCATTGCACGCTGATGTGTTGAGATTTGTTCTTGGTAACTAGTTGAACTTTACATGATTGTAACCCATATTCTTGGATGGCACATTAAGATGCCCTTTGATTCTATTAATGAATATCAAGGACATGCTTTTTTCCTTCTGGAAAAAAAAGAGTTTTCTCATCTTTTTACGACAAAATAAGCAAGCACAAGTATAACAAGTTTTGAGTTTATATAATCATTGACACGAAACTATTACTAAGGAGTTGTGATTTTATGACATTAAAAACTTTTTGTTTATAAGGTTGATTAACGTTTAACTGTTTATTAAATGTAATTTGGGTAGTTGAGAGGAATGATTGTCACCCTTAAAATTACGTATATTAGTTATGGAAATTGCATAATTTGAATTTCATGAAGGTATTCAAGGCCCTAAATCTATTTATGAATTTAAAAACAAAATTTAAACACCTTCAAATTTGAATTTTACCAAATCATTTTTTACGGAATTCCTACCAAAATCTACCTTAAAGCAAAAAAAATAGAATAAATAGATTAAACTCATTTTCATAATGCATACTTACTCTGCATCATATAAAGTTTTAATAAAAAATTTAAATTTATTACAAATAATTTTTATTTAATCTTCATATATATCATATACTTAATACAACCAAACATATTAAAAATAATGTTTAAAAATATTATCATAATTTTTTTTACTAAATTCTTTATATTAAAGCTATTTTTTAACAATTTCATCTGAACTAATAACTTCCATTTCAATCCCATCAATCCTATTAGAATCCACTCTAATTGAATTCACAACCTTTACTCTCATTCAAGGCAAAAGCATGGACAAATCTTGCGATGATAGCCGTTGGATCGATCTTTGGAGAGTTTCTTGGAGCGATGTGCTATTGGATGGATTTTTGCGTTGTGATTTCCAGCCGTTGGATCGCTCAACTGATGCATGGAGCCATGGGATCTTGCTTTTCTACCATATGATCTAGACGGATGTGAATTTATTCCAGAACGTACATTGGCTTGATAGCGTTTATGGTAGTCAGACACGACAGTACTCATATCTTACACCTGGATATTATGGACTCAGTTTTTGCTGGACATCTGGACTGGAAATTTCTGGCGGATCTAGGCATTTAAGAAACATTAATTATTCTCCTTGGTTTCGCTGTCGGGTTGATTTACTGCCTATTCTCTGTTTTCATTTGTTATTCTTTTGGTGGATTTCCTCCGCTAGTTTCTTCTCTGGCTTTTCTTGGGATTTTGAGTGGTTTTCGTGGGTCTGATTCTGGAGTGTTATCAGTGCTAATTGCAAATTGATAGGTATGGTGTTGGAATGTAGATTGTCCTTGGCAATGGAGATGGGACGACTTTTTGTCTGAACTGTGTTATTGGGTTTATTTTGAAGCTGACTGCTGGTTTACTGGTATGGTGTTGGAGTGTAGTGTTTTTTTGGTGCTGGCGACGGAGTTTTTCTATTAGCTTTTATGTTGGTTTCCTTCTTGTATTTTGGGTTGTTGAGCGGTGATTTCCTGGGTTTTTCTTACTGTTTCCGTGATGTCTCTGAGGGAGGCTAAAGCCTTAGCACATTCTCCTCAGCCCAACCGGGTTTTCAATTCTTCGAGGGTGCTTCCTTTGAAGGAATCTAAAGATTGTGCGATTTCGAAGCCTTTGCTGGTGGCGAGGTCGAATGTGCTAGAGAATATTCCTGATTCTGTCTTCAAATGTCTTTCTCCTATGAAGGTGACAGCGTCGGAGTTTTTATTAGACGAGAATTTTGTTGATAGAGCTCTTTCGGGGGATGGGAAAGATTATGCGGTTTCTGATAAGTCAGGACTTGATATATCTTTTGGCCTGGTGAATGAACCTGTGTTGGACACTGCTGGTGTTGATGCTTCTTTGAATCTGTCTGCCTTTTCTCAGTTGGGTGATGTGGATACTGGTACAGGTGGAGGGTTTTCTGCTCCTTTTGAGGCTGTTAACAGAGATTTGTTGAATCAGCCATTTGTTCTGAAGAAGGGTTTTGGGAAGAGGATTAGCAAATGCGTTCGTAAAATGGATAAACCCTTGTTGCTGGTAGTGGGTGAGGATGTTCCATTGAATAAGATTGTCGTTACCAATGCTCTCATGCTCGTGGGCAGGCTTGGCGGGAGGAAGTTCAGTCCTGATGGTTTACATCGATGGGTATCTGACTCGTGGACGCGGGAGATTAGTCTCTGTCCGGAAATTTTCATACTTCCTCGGGGCTGGTTGGCCTTCAAAGTCCAATTTCCAGCTGATGTAGACGTCATTTTGAAAGGTGTCTGGAAATGGGAGAACTGGGGCCTCTTTCTCAAGCGATGGATGCCTCTATTTGACCCTCGGATAGGGAGGTATGATTCTTTACCCATATGGGTTAAATTACCCAATCTGCCATTCGAGTACTGGTCTGTGGAATTTTTTAAGTTGATTAGCAATGCTATTGGGACTTTCCTTGAGGCTGATTTGGCTTTTTTAGAAAATGGAATATGCTGTCTGGGGAAAGTTTTGGTCCTGTTAGACTTGCGCAATAGTCTCACTGAGGATATTGCTATTCAGAAAGGCGAGACTGTTTTTTCCCAACCCTTAGATTATGTAGGATTTCCTTTTCGATGTAATCGTTGTCATCATTATGGACATTTGCTGGCCCATTGTCATTTACCTTTTTTGAAAAAACGACTAGCCACTGTTCCTAAGTCTAAATTTGTTTGGCAAATTAAAAATTCTGTTCTTCCTACTGAACCTGTCCTTCCCCAGCATTCCAAAATTGTTAGTCCACTTTTGGACGTCGTAAACACCGATACAGTATCATTGCCTTTGATTAATGGTGACTGTGTGGAAACCGACGATACTTTATCTAAGAAGATCTGTGTCTCTTCTCTTAAAACCTTTGAGTCTGAATACTTTTGATGATTTTGAGGAGGGTAATGTTCTTAGTAAATTATTGGAGGCAAGTGTGGAACATTTAGATGATTTTTCTTTGGGTGATTCCAGTCTTAAGGGTTTAGGGTTTATTTCCCCTATCAAGGTTATTAAAGAATCGAGGTTTGGTTACTTTCTTAGATCCAGTTCTAAGGTGTTGGACTCGGTCTCTTCTGCTGGATTTAGGAGATCTCCGACTTCTTCCAATCAGGCTGTATTTGATTTAGTTGAAACAATCTTTCTGATGATTTTGGGGCACTTAGAGATGTGGCTACCCGCTGTAATGTTACCTCATGATAGTTATGACCCTTAATTGCAGGGGTTTAGCTAGTAAACCTAAAAAATTAGCTATCTGCAGGCTGGTGTCTGAGCAGTCTGTTGATGTCCTGTTTTTACAAGAAACTATGGGTGATGGGGTACAATTTGCTGGCCTTATGGAGTCCCTACTTCCGGGTTGGATTTTTGTTTGTTTGTTTTTGTTTTTGTTTTTTTGTGTGGATGCTCATGGCAGATCGGGGGGTTTGCTTGTAGGTTGGAGGAATCGAGTTTTTCGTTTCTTGAATTCCTGGGCTTTGGAATCAGGTTTATGTGTTACCCTCTATTCTATTGAACTTCAATTGGAGTTTTGCTTCCTCAATATTTATGGTCCTTATGCTGAGAGGGAAGGGTTTTGGAACAATCTCCTGGAGCATGTGAGTAATAATTGTTCTAAGATTATTTTGGAAGGGGATTTAAACTTTTCCTTGGGTTTATCTGAGATCTAACGAGATAGAGCCAGAAGTGATGGTCTGTCTGATTTTTTCACAAAATTATTGGATGATCATGGACTCGTGGATATTGTGCCTAGTTTGATTTCACCCACCTGGACCAATAGGAGAGTGGGCAGTGAGAATATTTGTAAGCGCCTTGATAGAATGTTGATCTCTGACGATCTATTGGAATTTGGGTTTTGTCTTCGCCAGTGGGTGGGGTGTGGGGGGGAATCTGATCATATGCCTATTTTTTTTCCAGATGTTGTGTTGGGATAAGCATTTACATACTCCTTTCAAGTTTAATCCTCATTGGCTGGAACATGAGGATTTGATCAATTTATTGAAAAATACTTGGAAGGTTTATGACGAGAATTCTTCTTTGTCTCCAACATCTCAATTTAATGCTAATCTTAAAATGATTAAGAATGAGGATATTTGCTAGTCTGTTAAAAGAAAAGAACATGATACTAAGGATTTAGTTGAGATTGAAGGTCTATTATTGGATGCTTGCACCAAACTTGGTTTTGGTTATGCTAATAATGTGGATAAGGCTTCCCTGTATGCTTTGGAATCTAGAAGGAGAAAAATCTTGTTAGACAGAGAAAAGGAAGCTAGACAGAAGAGTAGGGATCTTTGGTTGCTTTGCGGTGATGATAATACCCCCTTCTTCCATAAATATGCCAATCACAGAAAATTTATTAACTCTATATGGAAAATAGCAGATGATAGAGGTAATATTGTTGAGGGGTTTGAGTCTATTGCTGGGGCGACTGTTCATCACTTTGAATCCCTGTTTAAAGAAGATGATTGTCTTCATTTGCCTGAAATTCTGGAAATTGCTGATAATTTCCCATCTAGTATATCTGATATTGAAAACTTAGAACTTATGATTCTTGTTACTATTGAAGAAATCTAGGCTATTTTGACCGTCAGTAAAAATGACAAGATCCCTGGTCCTGATGGGCTCCTTGTGGAAGTCTATAGAGCACTTTTTGATGTCTTGGGCAGTGATATATTATGAGTCATTGAAGATTCGAGGATCAGTGGGAAGATTCCAGCTGTTTTTAACTCTACCTTTATTGCTTTGATACCGAAGAAGGATTCTCCTAAGTCTTTTGATGATTTTCGACCAATATCTTTATGTAATTTTATATATAAGGTCATTGGTAAAATCATTTCTACACGCATTAAAAAGATTTTGGGCAGGATTATTTCTAATGAACAGTTTTGTTTTCTGCCTGGCAGACAGATTCATGAAGCTGTTGGTATTATTTAGGAAGGTTTGCATACAATCCACTGTAAGGGTATGAAATCTGTGGTGCTTAAAATTGATTTATCTAAGGCATATGATCGTGTAAACTGGACTTACTTACGGGTTATTATGACTAAGATGGGTTTTTCTGTACCATTTATTACCTGGGTGATGAGCAGTATTTCTTTTGTTTCATTTGATATTCTTATTAATGGGGTAGCTTCCTCATTTTTTAGATCTGGTAGGGGCCCGAGACAAGGTTGCCCTTTGGCACCCCTATTATTTCTTATTGTGGTTGAAGGCCTGAGTAGGTCTATCCTAAATGCTCAAAACAGTGGGGTTTTTCAGGGTATCTCTTTTGGTAACAATATTATACTCTCTCATGTCTTGTTTGTGGATGATATAATATTGGTTTCTGATGGATCTGACCGTTCCTTATCAACTTTATATGAGGTCCTGTTGGTTTTTTGTAAAGCTTCTGGTATGATTATTAATGAGGAGAAATCCTCATTTTACTACTCTGGAATGGAAGAATCTGAGCTGATTTCAATTCAGAACATTTTTTCTTTTAATGTTGACAAGATTGAGTCTGGTATGAAATATCTTGGCTTTCATTTAAAACCTTGCAGATATCTGTTGAAATATTGGGATTGGCTCATTTCAAAAGTGGAACAGAGGATAAAGAACTGGATTTTTAGATGGTTATCTAAGGGAGGAAAACTCATTCTGGTCAAGTCTGTACTTGAGGCCATCCCTGTATATTGGATGCACTTTTGGATACCTATTGGAATTATTGAGAGAATCAAGAAGATTTGTTTCAAATTCTTATGGTCTAGTAAAAATGAGACTTCTGGCTTACCATGGTCTTCATGGAAGGTCCTGGCCAATCCCAAGTCTTTGGGAGGTTGGGGTCTGAAAATACCTGCCTATTTTGCTAAATCACTTGCTGCCAAAAGTGTGTGGAATTTGATATCTGGTTCAGGACTGTGGGTGCAGATTGCAGTGCAGAAATACATTTCACCTTTATCCATAGTAGACTGGATAAGGGCTAATGACAAGAAAAAGAAAGGTATCTCTATATGTTGGAAAGCGGTACTCTGGTCCTTTGATCTTGTAGGACAGGCTCTTGTTTGGAGAATTGGGACTGGAACTGAGGTACGTATAGGCATTGATCCTTGGCTAGGATGCAAATGGAGGCATGTTTTACCTGAGTGTATGATTGATAAACTTCATTCAGCTGGGTTTTATGTGATCAAAGATATTGCTAGTACTAGTACAACTTTCCTTCAGAATCGGGGATGGTTAAATTCAGATTTTTTATTTATTTTGATGACTAGGAAATTGTTATATGGAATTCCTATGTGGCATTGCTAACTTATAGCCATGTTAGAATCTCAACTGAGGATGACCAGATGATTTGGAGTCTATCCAAAAATGGTAAGTACACACCTAAAGCTGGTTATCTTCATCTTATTCATGACAGGAATGAGATTGAATGTTTCTGGTGGTGGAAGTGGTTATGGAAACTTAAATGTCCACTGAAATCAGAAATCTACTGCTGGTTTTTATTTTTAGGGAAAGCACTCAATTGGGATGTTCTGTGTAGAAAAGGCAGAGAAGGACCGGGCTGGTGGTATCTATGTAAAATGGAAGCTGAAACTAATCATCATATTGGTTTTGAATGTTCATTCACAAAGAGGGTCTGGTCAAAAATTGAAAACAAACTAAGTTATAATAATTTCTGGATTGGAAATACAGTCTTAGAATGTGTTAAGAATTGGATTATGCATGTTGAGGCTAGGTATAGGTCTTTACCTATTATTGTATCTTGGTTCATTTGGAAGGCTCGAAATCAATGCTGTTTTGAAGATATACAGCCTAAGACTATTGTTGTCACTTCTTTAAGTTTGGGTTTAATGCATGCTTATCCTTTGGAAAATAGAGTGTTGAATATAAGAAGTAGTCAATGAGCAAATTGACAAAGAATCTGCTTGGGGATATTTTGATGGTTCGACAGTAGGAGTACCTCAGATTTGTGGGGATGGTGGTATATTGTATTTATCTGATCAACATTTCTTCACTTTTTTAGCTGGTTTGGGGTTGGGTACCAACAATTTTGTTGAGCTCCTAGCTTTAAAATTACTTACCACATTGGCTTTAAAGTAGGGGGTTCAATCTATGCAGGTTTTTGGGGACTCACAGCTGGTGATCAATTGGATATCTGGTAAGTTTAGAATTAATAATATTCTTCTTACTCAGATACTACATGAGGTGATTAGAATTTCTAACTTACTGGTTAAAGTTGAATACAAGCACATTTATCGCGAAAGGAATACTAAGGCTGATGCTTTAGCTAATGCAGGTGCTAATGTGCTGGAGGGATACTGGAAAATTCTAGAGTATATAGGTTTTGAAACTTATGAGACATTTCAGATTATTTAATCTGAAGTTTAGATTAAGTTGGGGGGGGGGGTTTCATGGGACAATGGAGTTTATGGCATTTTTAATGTTTTGATTAAGTTTTTCTGGATATTGGGAAAGTTTTTATGATCTGTTCTTGACATTTTTGGATATATGGTGTGCTGACAGTTTATGATACTATGAGAATCTGCTGATGACTGGTTTTTGGATAGTTTTTGATGATTGTTTTTAATGACAGGTTTTGGACAGAGTTCAGATTTGGAAATATGATGATTTAAGATGAATTTATCAGTTTATAAAAAATAGATCTCTATTGAAGATAGACTCGTTTAGATGATAGAGTATTTTATAAAGTCTGGTTAAGCCTAGTTGATATGATTAATATTAATATTTACTTTACTTCTTTCTGTTTTATTTGTATATCCATCATGATTGTGGTGTTATATGAATGATTTTCGAGTGGATATAATTTGATTTTTTAAATCAATTATTGTCTCTTTGTATTTAAGCATGTATATGCTGATGAATTAAGGAAATGGACATTGATCTTTATTTAAAAAGATAATGGACTATTTGATGAATGTAATTTGATAATAAAGTTAAGATTTTTTTCTTTGGAAAAAAAAAAGTCAAAAGCATGGACCAACCAACAACATCTTTGGTGGAAAAGTGTATAGATATGTTAATAAACTTAAATTAATTTAAAATAAATAAATTTGTATTAGTTGATTTATTTTAAATTATAATAGTATAATTTGACCAAAAAATTTGAACAATTTGGAATTTGTCAAATATAGAAAATATAGGATGTAAGTATAATATGAATACATGTTTTAATTAGGACAATTAAATTTTGAAAATCAATTTAAAAAATCAAAATTTAATTATTTAAACAATATTCTTAATCATTAATTATTTTTCATTATATATAATTTTACTTTCTTATTAAAATAATTATTAATAACTAAATGCTCTCTCCAAATATTTTTGTGTTTAAATAATAATTTTGGTTGTAAATAACATGGGTCGGAGGTACATTTACAGTAGTATATTTGATTAAAAATATGATATATAAGAAGTCTATACCTTTATTTTATTTGTATTGGATTTTTTAATTAAATATTTATTTTATATCCTTTTTATATTATAACTCAAATTATGCTACTATGTTTTCAATGATGATGATTAATCTCCATTGAGACCAACTTAAGAATAAACCAACGTCATTTTCTTAAGTGATCTAATTACTAGCTAAAAATACTTGTAATCTTCGAAATTAAGATTAATGACCTTCTTATAAAATGATCTTAAAAATTAAACGAGTAAGAAAAATAACACTGACTTTTCAGAAGAAAAAATACCAGTCTTTGTTATTCGATTATAATCAAAAGACATCTTTTACATAGCGTCAATGACTGAGCATTCATCAATCAGCAGAGACAACAGTCAGAGCAGCACAATAATAACAGAAATGATCAAAGCATACTGCATCATCCAAGATAGAAGAAACAAAAGTCTGATCATGGCAGATTTTACTCATCATCCCCGCGTTAACAGGTCAGAAATGCTGATAGAAATCGAAGGTGATCAACAATCAAATAATCCAGGAGCAAAACTTGCTAGCAGAGAGGACTCTAACCATGACAAAAACATCAAAAATGCACATTTTGCTGATGGTCAAATAGGTTGAAAAACTCAGCAGCTAAAATAAAACAAAGTGGTCCTCATTTATGACCTTGCCATCCAAATATTCAGAGAAGAAACCATGACCCAAATCCAAATTCAGGGCCTTCTTTGAGAGTCCATCTGCCAGAGAGTTATGCTCCCGAAAAATGTGCTTGAAGATCACCTGAGGGGCCAAAAGAAGCAAATTTCTTATATCTTTGCACCAATGCATCAGAGAAGGAACGTCAAGTGCCAACGATCGATTGAGCCAAGAAATTATAACCAAGGAGTCACCAAAAATCAACTGAATTGGGATACCCATCATCTGGCTTACTCTGAGAACAGCCCAAGAAGCCAATAACTCAGCTCTTGTATTTGTACCAAGTCCACTACCAATGGAGAAACATAAATAGTGCTGTTCATTTAAATAGATAACAAATACCGAGCCACTAATATTGTCTGCTGCAGCCCCATCAAAAAAACCATAGGGGAAGGTCAAAATAGGTTTAGGACCAATTTTCCGGATTTTTAAGGATTTTGTAGGAGCAGGATAAGTGTTTAAAAGACCTTCTATTCTGAAAATTAAAGCTGGAATAGCAGGTTTCCAATTTTCAAAGATACACTTGTTACGAAGGATCCAAATATTCCAAAAAATGAAAATAGGCAGATATCTAAAGGCAGCCTTGCAGAACGGGGAGTTAAACCACTGAGTCAATAGGGAGCGGACAGTATCGTGGATTGGGAAAACAAAACCAAATTTTGCAGCAAAGTAAGTGAAGATTCTCAAGCTGGTAGGGCAAGATAAAAAAAGATGGGGAATATCTTTCGAGTTACTTCCACACAAGATGCATCTGCTTGGCCCCTGAAAGCCTTTTCTCCGCAATTGGTCCCAAGTTAAAATACGACCTCTTACCAAAAGCCAAGTAAAATAAATAATTTTCAGAGGAATACGTTGATGCCATAGGAATTGCAGCGAAATATCTGGAGGAACAAAAGCACGTTTAGAGATGCAATTATATCCTTTATCAGCTGATAAGGAGCCAACATAATTTAAATGAGACCAGAGAAGAGAATCATTTTGGTCTGATAATAAAATTCTGCCATATTCTAGGCCCCGTATATAACAATCCCAATGAAATTTCCATTCATTACAAAGGTCTAAATCAGCTGCCGTGAACCAGTAAGAAGTAGCCGATGTGGTAAGATTTCTGGCATGATTTAAAGTAACTATTCCATAATCTTCCAAATACTCCCGTAAACCACCTGGCAGAATGTAATTTTTGCCAAAACTTACCATAGGATCAGCACCAACTCGAATAGAAGAGCCATTTCCAACATTCGAAATCAAACCTTTGCCGATCCACGGCAGAGTGTCAACAAAACCTCTCCATCAAATAGAGACATTCCCAACTACAAATCTTTTCTCTCTTAACCAAGTATGGACAGGTCTGTTCTTGAAATATTTGACTGAGATGAACTTATTCCAGATGCCGAAACTATTTAGCACTGACCAGAAACTTTTCATTCTCAAAGTAAGGCTGAAACTGGGCAAATTTTTGATCCCCCATCCTCCGTGAGAAATCGGACGAGCCAGCGATTTCCAATCCATGAGATGAAATTTAGTTTTATTAGCTGAGGATTCCCAAAGAAAGGAGAAGATAATTTTCCTGAGTCTGTCAAGTATGGAGGCCGGAATAGGGAAGAGGGACAACCAGTAAACAGGGATACTTGAGAGGACTGATCGAATGAGAACAAGACGGCCTCCCATAGATAGCATTCGATTGGTCCAATGTGAAATCCTTTTTTCAAATTTAGTGATGAGCCAGAACCAATCTTTTATCAGGTAACCAGAAGGCTTCAGGTAGCAGCCAAGATAAACAAATCCTTTAGATAGAGAATCAAGTCTGTAAGGAAAATGACCAGCTAAATTTTGAAGGATATCCTCATCCAGATCATTATGAAGGAAGCTGGATTTATTAATATTTATACTCATACCAGAGGCTTCACAAAAAATATCCAAAATATCCTTGAAATCCTTCCATTCCTCAAGAGAGCCAAACCCAAATAAAATCACATCATCCGCAAACAATAAGTGTGTGAGAGAGAGACGAGCCGAGATTTTATACCTTTAATCTTACCCTGTCTTTTGGCCTCCTCAATCAGTAGGCTAAGTCCTTCTATAACCAGGATAAAAAGCAGAGGGGATAATGGAAAGCCTTGTCTTATTCCCCGAGAGGCTGGGAAAAAGGAAGATGGAGAGCCATTAACAAGAACTACAAATTGTACTGAAGAGAGACAACCCAAAATACAATTCACACCAACCAAGGGAACTCCAATTTGTAAGAGAATAAGACGAACAAAAGACCAGTTAACCCTATCAAAGGCTTTAGACAGGTCTAGTTTTAGTAAAAGAGCATTCCTTTTCCGGGCTTTAACAGTATGTAAGACTTCTTGGGTAATCCCTATGGGGTCAAATATTTGTCGATTTTTAAGGAATCCAAACTGCTGAGGAGAAATGGCTTTGTCTAAGAAGGGCTTAAGTCTCATGGCAGCAATTTTTGAGATCAATTTATAACAGAGGTTACAAAGTGAAATAGGGCGGAAGTCTGCAAAGTTAATAGGCTTATCAGTCTTAGGAATAAGAGTGATAAAAGTAGAATTTAAAGCTGGAGACACCCTGCCAAGAACCCTAGAGGATTCAACCATCTTAACAAGATGAGGGCCCAACAGGTCAAAGAAAGTCAAGTAAAATTCAACAGGCCAGCCATCCGGGCCTGGGGCCTTATCTTTTTTGAAAGATTTGAGTGCTCTTTCAACTTCAGAAATAGTAACAACACTCGAAAAAACCTCTTTCTCATCAGACTCAAAAAAGGAAGGAAATAAGCGGATAATTTTTAGTTGAGCAGATATGGAGGTCATATTATCATCTTCAAAAATATTCCTGAAATGATGGATCCCAAGAGATTTGAGATTTGAATCATCCAAGACCCAATCCCCACTTTCATTTTGTAAACTCCAGATTGCATTGTGGTTTTTCCGTGCAGAGGCCACTGCATGAAAAAACTTTGTATTTGCATCCCCATTTGAAGCCCAAGTAATCCGACTTTTAAGTCGAGCAGAGTAGAGTTCATGATCAATCACTTTTTTTAGTTTAGCCTTAAGAGAAAGGAGTTTAAGCTGTTGATCATCAGTCAATAATGCAGAAACAGAGGAAGATAGAAGGGAGTTAATTTCCTCTTCCAAAAGGACAGACCTGTCCTGCATCTTTCTGGCTTCAAGTTTAGTCCAGGATTTAACTCTAAATTTTAGTGTCCGGAGCCTATAGGAGAGATCGTACATGGGATCTAAAGGATTATCAGAGAGAAGAAGAGGCCATTCAGATCTTATCATTTTTAAAAAATCCTCATTAGATAACCAGGATTGGTTAAATTTGAAGGGAAAAGCACAGGAGGTCCGATGATCCTGCCAATCAAGGATGACCAGAAAATGATTTGATATACCACATCTATGGGTCCAAACCCTGAATCTAGGGAGAGAATCGACAAGTTGGTCAGATAAAAGAAAACGATCTAGTCTTTTGGAAATACCTTCTTCCCCCATCCTCCCATTTCTCCAAGTAGGACCTACACCGGTGGGAGCCATATCCACCAGATGATGATCTGAGAGAAGCTCGGAGAAGAAGGGACCCAAAGGATCCAGCTGTGCTTTTGTCCCCCATATCTCAGAAGCATTTAAAGTAAAGTTTAACTCACCAGCTAGAATGAGGTTGGGAAGAGAGAGAAGTCCTCCAAAGGCAACAAAATTCCAGAAAGAGTCTCTATTAATATAAGGGCCATAAGAATTGAGAATAGACAGCTCTAAAGGAGAGCTTCTGAGGGAAGCTTTTAGAAGGATACCAGCAACTGTATGGAAGGCCTTGCATCTAAGAAGTTTAGGATTCCAACCAGAGAGGATCCCTCCAGAGAGGCCTTTAGCCTTAATGGCGTAGAATTCCCACCCCGGATAGAGTTTGGAGAAAGCAAACAATGCAGGGTAAATACTAGTCATAGTTTCTTGTAGGAGAATCACATCAGGGGAGAGCGAGGAAATCAAATGGCGGAGGCTTTTTTGCTTGGCTAAGCCTCCTAAGCCTCTAACATTCAGAGTGAGAAAACGCATTAGGGGTCAATCTGAAAGGGGCTCTGTGCTCTAAGGGACCTTGGAGAAGGAGAGGGAGATTGACTGTCTGCAGCTTTGAGTCTAGTTGATAGAGGAATATAAGGAGCAAGCAAAGAATCCGTTAAAACCTTGGAAGGATTTTTCAATTTCTTTTTTCGAATTGTAACATTTTCAAACCTTATGGATTCAAGAGGCAGAACCGAGGGCGAAAGGGGGGGTTTGTCAGAAAATATGTTCAGAGATTTCTTCAAGGAAGGGTCATAAAAGGAAGCTGAATTGACCGGACTGAGAGGGGAGACGGGTTTGGGACCAGCCCTAACAAGAGGAGGGAAATCAACTTCTAAAAAAAGGGGAGAAGGGAGAGCATCCACCTGTTTGTTGGAATCTTTAATGTTATCCAGAGACTGAATAGGAGGGGAAGTTTGAGGGATCTCCGCAGGTGAAATATCAGATTGGGGAATTAAAATCACAGAACCAGGTTGAGGTATTGTAAAAGACTCTTCTACAAGACACTGCGGAGGATGGATTTTGTCAGCCTCGAGGTAAGATGGGGAGGGGTTTAAAACAGAAAAAGGGGGAATCTCGACAAGGGGAACAACAGGAGAGGGTTGGGGAGATTCATCAGTAGGAGATGAAAAAACTAAAGTTTTATGGGCCCCGTTAACAGCTAGAGTATTTCTTTTACTACCAACAGAATCCATATAAGCTAAATCCTGATCCGTAGAATCATCGAAAAGAGAACACACATTTTTAAGTTGTTTGATAGACGGGAAAGGAGAGACTAGAGTACATACCTTATGCGTCACATATTTAGCAGGTGGAGAGTGAAAAACAGGAGAGGATGAGACTTTACTGAATGTCGTGCAGTTCCGACGGAGATGACCAGTATCTTGACAGATACTACATCGAAATGGAATTCCTTGATAATCCAATCGCTGAATGAACAGTCTTTCCTTACATAGAATTTCAACATTCATTGGTAAACCTCTTGAAATATCTATTTGCACCAAGATTTTAGCCAGTCTCTTATCATAGGAGCTCATAAAGTCCTCATCGAGCGCTACAAAATGACCAATGGTGTTGCCCACACCTTCAAGCAGAGAACGGTTCCAAAGTGGGAAGGGAAGGCCTGGGAGTAATGTCCACATGTGCCTTTTTTAATTCGTTCTCTTGCAGGATCAAAGTTGGCATGCCAACGTTCTAGAACCAACGATCCTTTTCCAACCCTCCAAAGTCTCTTCAAAACCTGGGTGGCATGGTCATCCTCGAGGAAAACGAACACTATCCAACCCCGTACAAGAAGGCTAATTGCTGGTACATAGGAGAGGAAGGGTTTCCAGTTTTCAATCGCCCAACAAAACCAGTCATTTTTGTCCATGGAGGTGTATTCAATATGGCCAATCAAAGCACGTGCACATAAAGCTTCAACTCTGTCCAAGAAAATATCATGACCGACCACGAAACGTAATTTGCCATCCAAAACCTTGTGGGCTTTTGCCTTTCGACGTCGAAGGAACCGAGCTGCTGCGAAGTCAACTGGTGGGACTGGCGACCCTTCAAAATTCTCCGACATAAGGATAGAGACAATATACCTCAAATGATGCTTAACCGACCACTAACCCTAGAAAGGAGCAATGAACCCCAGAACCCTTTTAAAAGAATGATTAGGGTTCAAAACCCCAATCTGCAAAACAGGGTTTGAGTCACCGAGATGTCATATGGAAAAACAAAACTAAATCATAACCCATGTTCCGAAGTTATTCAACCCCCACAGTCTGAAAAATCAGGGATCAAATCACTAAAATGACATCAAAAGGCATGAAGTAGAACACAAAAATCATAACCCACGAATCTAAAGATGACAGAGGGAAACAGAAAGTGCGGACAGGGACATCGATAGGTATGAGATGTCTTCAAGCACAAAATCCCGGTCAGATGATTCTAAAAGAACGGCTGGGATTCAATCCACACATACACGCAGGAGAAAGGTGGTAGAAACTCTAAAAAATCAAAAAAACAAAACCAATCATGGATTGAGCCAAAGCCAACTGTTATGTATAGTTCCCACTTGATTAAAATGGTTGGTACTAGTCCTCAGTTAAATGAGGAGGGACTCCAGTCGTTGGCTCCAGCTTAAAGAATCATCCATAGAAAGGGATTGAAAAATAGGGCACAGCGCAAAAATTCAATAGAAACAAATAAAAACAGGGGGAAATGTAGCCAAATGGCTTGAACATACAACAACAAGATAGTTACAGGGAGAATGAAGCAGCCTAAGGGCTCCGCGCCCTCTTGCAGGTTGCATCATGCAAACCCTCGCCGAAACCCTCGCTCATTGTAACTGCGGAGTTAATTAGGGTTTCTCATTATTATTGTATAACATGTCATTCCAACACTAACTTAAAAACAAAAACAAAAACATTGTATAACTTAGAAATGATTCTAAATGAAGCACGGGTTTCTATATATAAAAAAAACAATGTGCAAGATAGAAAAAACAAACAACTAGGTTAGTTATAATCTTTCTCTTAAAAAACATCCCTTAGGTTTGTTAACTTTGAAAGAAAAAGGGACAAACCATTTTTAGAATTGATAAAGAAATTACTTCTCTTTTCATTGCAATGATTGGGGAGGCATTACCAGCTATGCATTCAAACCATCTTAAATCTCGCTCAAATTTCTACCCACTGCAACTCCCAAGAATCAATATAACAAATCTTGGATAGGTTTAAAAACATTTATCCTTGTAATTCTTCCCTCAATATGATAAGAACACCATAAAATTAAATAAACTAGCAATTGTATCTAGGGGTGCAATAAAAGAACGCCGTGTTGTAAGCTAAGCAAGGAGATGTGGACATATACAACAAGAAAGACAATTTGAAGTGTTGAACCACAAATTTTAGTAAATAAAATCTTATGGTTGATACAATAATTTAAAACATTATATTTTTCACATAATTGGCCATTACATTATCGGAATTTCAAAAGTAATCATGAAAATTACCCATTGAGTTCTCTTTGACCTTGATATGAGACCTTATTTTTTAAAAACTTCTAGTAAAAATAATGAAGTCTACAAGTAAAAAAATCGATTTGAAACTCATAGAAGAGGGTTACCATGAGGCATATTACGTGAATAATTAATTACCATGTGAAGCTATAACGCAGGGAGAGCCAAGTGGTGGCTAGTCTAATATCACAAAACTCTAAATTATCAAGCATTGAACAACACATTGTAACTATCCCTTAAGCATGGACTAAGCTGCTTTGCAACTATTATCTTTTTAAAAAAAATATTTTTGAAACATCTTTCTCTGTCATAACACATTTATTGATGAAAAAATATGTGATAACGTCGTTGTCTGGTGGAGTTTGGGATGGGTTTTTTGTTTCGGTGCAGAATTTGGTGATTTTTATTTTAGGTTTTTCATTTTGACGAACCAACAAAATTGGAATTGATACGCAAGTGGATGATTGTGGGATCGATCTTTTCCACATAAGTTGAATAGACATTATCTTTACAAGGATGAAATAACATAGCTAAGTGTACCTCTGCTGATATAAAGAAGCCCAAAATATTTAAAAAATTACCTGGAAGCAGCCAGAGGAGTGAGTGACTAGATGAATATTATTATAGATTATTGAGAGGCCAAGATTAGAAGAGGTCGGAGGACTGAATGAATGGATATATAGTTGAGAGGCCAGTTGTTGGTGAAAAAAATCAGTGAGCAAAGCATAACAATAATTTAGGATTTGGTATTTAGATAGGTTTAGGGTTTGATATTTAGGGTTATGAGGGTTTAGGGTCAAGGGATGACATGGACAAGAGACGAAAGTTTGAATTGGTAACGTCAAAGAATAGTATAAATGGTGAATGTTTTTGGACAAATTTTAAGAGGACTTTGTTTTTAGATGTTTAAATCTAATGTTTACATCGTACCTATTTATGCCAGAAATTGTTTCCAGACTACGAGAAAACAAGCCAACATAATCTCAAATATTTCAATAAAACAAAACTGGGTTTTTAGGGTTTTTTAAGGTTTTTTGGTTGTGAAGTTTGGTAACAAGAGGGAATGAATTCATAACCCAAATAAGAACTAAATCACAAGTAAAGAAAAACTGAGATGCATAACATAATAACCATGTATCCAACATAAAATATCACTGAATTTCATCCACAAATGGCAAGCACTACAAGCATAAAAGCATTAAACCAACAATGAAATTACCAACTGAGTAGCTAAACAAGCTATAAATGAAGCTAAAGAACATATTGAAGGGTAAAATGGAGCATATATTTCATAATCAGTTCCTCAAATACACATGAGAGTCATTTACTTAGCTTATCAACAAGTTAGGAGACCTCCTCTAGCCAGGCAAAAGTCGAACCCTTAGTCCTCTTTGTGACCTCCCTTAGTACTATCTTTCAAAATTTAGTTAAAGGCTAAAACCTAACTGCTTTTCAGCCTACTCATGGAAATGTTTTTATCAAAATAATAATTACAAAAGTAAAATATTCATCAAAACATAACAAATAACTGATTTTGCTAACAAGGCTCATAGATCTTTAGCAGCCTCTGCTAACAAAGCTATCCCTTCTAAGGCTTGGGCCTTTCTCCTAGCCTTCAACTGCTCTGCTTCCATCTCTGTCATTCTTTTACTAAGCTCTTCATTTTGTTGCTGTATATCTATGATGGTCTATTTTAACCCTGTAAATTGTAACTCTGTACTTCTTTTTCTTTTTAATGCCTCTTTTGAGACTGCAATTAGTTCCTGGTAGTGATTATTCACCTCTTCTAGGTCTTCTCTGAGTCTCTTATAACCATCACTTGTCTCCTGCATATATTATACTTGATGTTTATACTGCTTTATAGTTCTCTATAAATTTTCTTTCTCTGAATCAAATGCATTATTTCCTGTTGTACTTTGCAGCTCATTAGGAAGCCATGGAATGTTAAGTATTTTATAGATTTCTTCATCTTCAGGCAGCAACTCTGTAGGAGTATCATGAAAACTTAGGTTTTCTTGAGTCTCAGTTTTTCCAGGAACATTTTCATCAACCATCAGTTTGTTTTCTGAGTGGGAAATCTCTATTTCATCTTTTTGTTGCTCTTTTAACATTTGACCTCGTATTTCCAAAAATACATCAGACAGCTTGGTCTCAGTGAGGCTAGATTCTTCTTCTGATTTCATTGTTTTTTTCCCTTTGCTATCACCCTTACCAACCTCCAGATTTTCATCAGAGGAAGAGTTATCAATCACAGTTACCCCCTCTTTATTCAATTTAGGGTTTAGTAATTTCTTCATGTTTAGCTTGAGTTTGTTTCTGGGTCTAGTCTTTGGTCTCCACCTTGGAGCAAGTTCTCCTACCATTTTTAAGGTTTTGCCTTGATGGATGACAGAGGCAAATTCTTTAACTTTAAGTTTCCTTTTCTTTGGTACTGCTATCCTATCCTCCTGACTGTGAAATTATTTCTTAGTGCCAACCTTAGTTTTATCAATGACAGGAAACTTATCATCCTCCAACAAGTATGTTTCATCTTCTGACAAGACTGTAATTGGACTTTGTTTTTGGACTTTAGTGTTTTCTTCATCAGCTGAAACCTTCTCTGTAAGTGCAATCTTCTCATCAACAAATGTCTCTGCTAGTGTATCATCCTGAACAGGCTGAGTCTCCTTGTGAATAAACTGCAAATCTTTGTTCTCACTATCATCTAGATGCTGCTTAGATTCACAATCCTCTTTTGCAGGTTCTGTAACTTCCTCTAATTTGACCGAGTCTTCATCTTCAACCTTTACTTTCTGTCTTAATTTCTTGATCAAGGTTTGTCCTTTATCAGCTTGCTTTCTAGTAGACTATCATTCTTGATTATTTTGAAACCCTGACCAAAAAAGGAAATATTCCCATGTTTTTCCTTCTTTCTGCAAAACACTGTTGATAATAAGTTTGATAAGTCCATGGTGAAAGATGGAATGTATAGTATGATCTTGGTGTTCTTTGA
This sequence comes from Pseudotsuga menziesii, assembly GCA_001517045.1. Lineage (NCBI taxonomy): Eukaryota > Viridiplantae > Streptophyta > Pinopsida > Pinales > Pinaceae > Pseudotsuga > Pseudotsuga menziesii. The sequence continues at coordinate 1,169 of LPNX010470224.1, read as the reverse complement.
TTCTGCTGGAAATCTTCTATAGGATATTTAGCAAGAAGAAAGGTAGGTTCATCTTTGATTCACTACTAAGGTGCTGAAGGAACTTGAAATGGTATTTGAAGATGAAGGCATACCTTCCTTCACATGTGATGTAACTTTGTAAAACCTTAATAGGTTCTACCCATTCAGCTCTGAAGTTATGGATGGGCACTCCCTTGCCCCAATCTGGAACAATACCAGGCAATAGATACCTTTGTGCATTAAAAGTAAATGGCACTTTCTTAAACCAAAGGTCTCCTTCATTTTTAACCCCTGTTGCCTCAGCCACCAAATCTATGTTCAATTTGAATTTCAAAATATCAAAAGATACAATATCTTTGTCATAACACTGAGAAAACTTGTGAGAAACTTCAGTATTGTATCCATCAATTTTCTTAAAAAATATCAACCATCCAGCATTTTCAAAAAGCTCAGCACATCCTGGAAATTTATCCACCCAACTGAGATCAGTGGGCTCAACCCTATTTGTTTTTCCACTTCTCTTCATCTTCAGTAGGGTTTTCCAGCACATGTTAGTAATTTCACAGCCTATTTTTCTTCAAGTTTACACAGTCTATACTATCACCAATTCAGGAAATTCTTTGTGCCAAGTTTCAACAATTTAGCTTAATCACAGGACCAGAAATCTCCAACAGTGCTGCTCTGAACTTTACTAACTCAAACGATGCCTATTTAGATATTTTGATTAATATCTCATCATTGAAAATTTGTTGAGTAAGTAAATTCATGTTTTCCTTTAAAAATTTGACATCATAGGGCTTATTAGAAACAACCCCAATTTTAACAAGTCATGACATAGGTCACGCGGGATACCTCATTCGAAGCTTAATACAGGCGTTGGAAATTGATTCCCTGACCGGCTAGGTGTCGAATTGAACGTTCCAGGTGTCTTCAAACCTCTAGATCGCTTCTAACTGTCACCTCTAGGAAACCCTAATTCTTCCTTCAACTGTCAAATTCCTGATTTTTCAGCAATATGTCTCCACCACAGCGTTCACTAGTGTCACATACCCCAATTTTGTAAAATTTTGTAATTTGTTTTATTATTTTCTGAAACATTATGTTAAACTTAATCCTAAGTAGGGATTGATGACTCAGCAGAGTCAATAGTTATGGAATGTAATTGAGAA
>LPNX010470183.1:0-14279 GCA_001517045.1 Pseudotsuga menziesii | reverse complement strand
GAAATATAAAGTTGTTGTGTCAAAGTGAAAACTTGGTTGCACATGAGTTGGTCAAGGTGAAAAGTCCATGCACTTACTCCATCACAGTAATTCTGACGCAGCATAGTAACTCCACAAAGTAATTCCATCACGCAGTAATTATATCACAAAGTAAATTCTGCCGCAAATAAATTGAGTCGCAAGATTTGGAAAAAGTGAAAAGGGGAAAACAAAGGTTGTGTTGTGCATGGTAATTCAAGTTAATTTCCATGGCCGCCATTTTTCTCGAGAAATCCTTCGAAGTTCAAATTTCAAACCATTAGATTAAAATACTCCCTTGCCTTAAATTTTAACAGATCATTAACAGAGACAAAATGGAACAATTACTCAATCGTGTGTTGAAAGGTGCACTCATAGCAAAATAAAATAAAATGAAGCTTAAAGGAAACTTCCTATAGAATCATGATTTTCAGAAAAAGTGTATTGATGATAAAATTAAGCTTATGAAAAAATGAATGATTCAGAATAAGATTTTAGAAAAGATTAAACTTTCATAAAAGTGCTTAAATATGTAGTCATAGTAAAATACAATAAAATGAAACATATAAAAGGAAGAAGCTTCCTATATAATAATGATTTTTAGAAAAATATATTTATAATAAAATGAAGCTTATAAAAGAAACAAGTATTGCATAGCAACTTAGTCCCTACCCAGGATGATCCACACCTAGAACCAAAGATGGATACCGTCACTAGTCAAAAGGATGTCAAGAGAGGTGCTTGCTTTTTAAGTTGTTATTGACTCGAATGTAATTGATCTGTCATTGGTGGATAAACTGAAAGGTGGGATTTGTTTGACATTGTTAACATGATGCCTATGATTTTGAATGAATTTGTGGGAAAACTAGCTTCAATATAAATTTTGTTTAACCATAAAAGTAAAAACGTGAAACCCAACAAGTAGGTACAAGCTCTAAACACCTTTGTTAGCATGTCAAGCGCATTGGATTTCGATTAACGAAGCTGAGATTTCTTTAATCAAGCCACCCACACATTTGAGCTTACTCCCTTTGAACATGAAATTGCCATGAAACGAGAGGTTGTGGAAGTAGTGAAAGGAATCAAATGCGCGATCTTTGCACATTAATCCTCTACGTACATTTTTTCAAATTACCATTTAGGGGCCTGGGATTTCGTATATTAATATTCAATCGTTGGAATCTACCAAGACTATGTATATATGAACAGGTATTTAGAATTTCGATTTGAGTTTGCCAATTTTCTTCATGACGACTTCTCCATACTCTGTCAACTACTTCTTCATACTCTACCAACTACTAGTTCCTCGTTTAATGCTTACCACGATTACCCTGTAATTATGTATATATGAATAGGTGTTTAGAATTTTGATTTGAGTTTTCCAATTGTCTTTACGACAACTTCTTCATGCTCTACCAACTACTAGTTCTTCATCTAATGCTTACTATTATTACCCTGTAATTATGTATATATGAACAGGTGTTTATAATTTTGATTTGAGTTTGCCAATTGTCTTTTCCACGACTTCTTCATACTTTGCTAACTACTAGTTCCTCGTCTAATGCTCACCACGATTACCCTCTAAATTAGAAATTAATGCTCGCAATGATTACCCTATAAATTAGACATTAGCTAGTAAATTATTAACAAAACTATTGGTTTATAGTATAGAATCATTATATCAAGATCAACAGACTTGCCGCTGTAAATTTCCAATAATTGAGTGGCATGAGTACTGTCATTCGTATACTTTCCCATGCACTATTCAGATCCAAGATCTATTTTCAACAACAACTAGATCGGTATCGGGTTCGATTCTGGTATCGACTATAGGGTCACCATTTTTTCCGAATTTCTACGAGCTTGGCATTGCACTGTTTAGTTTAATATCGACAGATTTTTTAAAAATCAAACACTTATTAAATACGTGTTGAAGATGTTTATAATGATAATGTTTTCAATTTCAATGTATATGTATGGAGATTTATGATATACTAATTGTAGTCATTCTTGCAAATTCAGATATTTTACAACCATTTAACAAATAAGATTTGATCGAAAATTCCATAAGTTTACATTAGCACTGGACATTAACATACGACTGAACATAGCATTCCAGGATGGATAAGCACTTCATTATAATTTGTATGTGTCCATCTAGATAGTATATTTGCGTTGAAAGGTATAGACTGCAGTTCAATGTTTTGTTTTTACTGCAAAACATTGCACTTGTTATAATCACGTTTCTTGTAGTGAAAACTTCACTAGAAAATATGTTGTCATCGCAAACTTTCAATGGAGGATAAAATTATTATTGTTCATAGAACATAAGCTCTATTATTTGTTTCCTTGTAATTTTAAATCATACTACTAAACAATTTCAAATTAAAAAGTATCCCCTTCAATTAACATTTAACTTTAATTAAATATGACGAACCAAATATCATAATTACAATTTAACCTTTTTCTTTATTAAACTTAAATAAAGAAAAATTAAACAACATCAACTCTTCGTTAATATTTGAAGTGTTGTAAAAAAACAACATTGTTGAATATTTCCTCTGTCAATTATTCAGGGAATGTGGAAATGGGTGCGAAAAGAATGTAGGTGGACGAGCCTGCATGTATTAACCATAAAATCTAATTAAATAATTAGATTTGTAATTGAGTTATTGTCATTATGGAAAAGGTTGAGAATATATATGAAAATGAAAGAGAAAAATATTGATTTTTTAAAATATTATTTTCGAAATACATATACTAAAAAGTGTCAACAACACATGAAACCAAGTTTTTTCATTAGTTTAACTTAAAATCTATTTATAAATGAAATCAAATAAATGTAAAATTTGATTATGAAATAGCCATATTTGTAAATAACTAAGTTATAACTTTGAAATAGCAACTCTGCTTGACTTTTGCAACTAGAAATTTTGATAAATCCGATGGCTTCGTAAACATAGAAGGAAATCGATATTTGAGTTTTTTTTAAATGGTGGATATTTTGTAACACAAAGAGTGTTTTTACTTTTACATTACTTTATTAAATTTTTTTCACTGATATCCAACAAGTGGCAGGAAGAATGAATGTATTGGACGAAGCACACAAGTGGAAAGAAACTCCAGATTCGTACGCTGCCACCAAGAAGAAATTTGGCAGAGGCCAGCACACCTGTTAACATAGCAAAACAAAATTCTCTAGAACATGGATTAGATTCTATCAGGACATGTATATACTTTTAATTTAATAGTTTTTAATATTGCATGTATAATAACTAGATCCTTGTATAGTGAAGGAACCTCTCGAATTCCCATGTCACATTTGAATATTAGATTTATAGACTATGAATTGGAATATTGATATAGTTTTAGATAATGAATATTTATATTTTATTTATTATCTTTAATGCTTTCCTTTCATGACGTATATTCTTAAATTTTTCAGGTTTTCAAACACATTTTGGAAAACAGTGAATGAGCACTAGTTCACACTTGGATGTCATGCAACGCGCTCAAACTCCATGGATTCCTGCAAATTTATGTGAGGATGCTTTCAGGATGACATTTGGAGGCTTCCCTGGGCAACGACATTCTAGTGAGGGTCTTCGTCAATCTTAATAAGAAGGACAAGCAATCACGGTCTCTTTTCTGCAAACAATTTAATCGACTCGAATAGGATTGAAAGAGAAAAATATAATGCCTAGGATAATCCATGCTATAGAGCATATGGACCTATCCCTCTACGCTTATATTAGCAATCGGGTGGCACTGAGACTAGCAATCTTGGTGTCCGCTATATCTATCTCTACAAACTGCAGTTGGGAAGGACATCTACATGTACAGGTTTGTTATAATGATTATCACGACTTTTATGTTCAAGATTTGTTTATAATCGAGTTATACAAAGTATTCGATTTGAAAAAATAAAGCATGAAATGCATATTACTGGACTGCATGATTGCAAATAGAATTTATAGAAAATGCCTCACTGCAGAATAATTTATTTCAGTTGCATCGCAATAACTTACTGGTTAAATTTTGTGCACATTTTTTTCCCTTTTTTTTATTTTTCAATTTGTAGAATAAATAAATCATGGAATACACATTACTATAGGGCATGACATGACAGTAAGTAGAATTCACTCATACCTAAGAATAATTTATTTGAGTCTAATGACAATTTATTTGACGAGTTATAGTAGTAAGGTTTGAATAGGTAGGTTGATTTTTCTACAGGTTCTTCTATTTTCTATTAATCAAGTTGAATAAATAAAGTATGAAATGCATATTGTTGAACTACATGCCTAAATAAAATATGAAATGCATATTAATGTACTACATAATTTATTTAATGGCAATTTATATGAGAAGTGATAGTACTATTGTAGCTAGGAATTTTGCACCTCCTACGAACAGGAGTTGTTCCTCTAGTCTAAATGGTTCAAATATAGAACAAATGGTACACAACAAGATTGGAAGACATTCCCTAGAATGGCTGGAGATCTAGAATCAGTCTCTTTGATGTAATAGTATAGGTGTTTCCTGTAATGATGGTCCTTCATGGATGTACCTGCATAATCACAAGGGAACAACAAACAAAATCAAATAGCACCAGAATATGATCCACTATTCTATGTTGATGTCGAAGAAATTCAACAATAAAATATACGATAATAACACAATATACTTTATGGGAAAGGAACCAATTTTGCATTAAATAATAGAGAAGAATTTTACAACCTATTCCGTAGTGTCAATGTACTCCTTCACAAAGCCAACATCTCGTCCCCAACAGCTCCAACTTGATCCCTCAAGCTCACTCTACTAATTTAGGCCAGAATAACAATGCACCAGCATAACCTTACTCTCTCCCCAACCATGGAGTATTAGCCTGCTTTTATAGGTTTGGAATGGATAGAGAGATGGTTGAGAAATTGGTGGGTGAGGTGGATAGGAGATCCTACAAGGATGGATCTCGAGCCCAGGTGGTCCTCAGGTGTAGGGATAAGGGAGCCACAAAGCCTTCCTTCGAGAGGCTTCATGGAGGCCTCTCTTTTTTACCTTTTTACCAAGGGCACGGATTCTTCCTCATTGAGGCAAAGCAATGACAGGGAAGAACCGCATCTTAACCAAAGGGTAAAGGCAGTGCCACCGCTTACTGCCAAAACATTATAGGCAGTGCTGAAGAAGGTGCCACTTTTTTACTAAAGGGTAGAGGTGGTGCTGGATTTTGATATGTAGGGTTGCTATCTGGACCAATATTTTCACTTCAACATTGGGATTCAAGGAAAATACTTCGTTTAGGGCCTCATCACATGGTGATGATGAGATTTAGGTGTAACAAAATGCCCCCCAAAGCATGAGGCTAGAGGGATATGATAGGCGAGAGATTTGAAAGAGCAAGTTATCACTTCAAGGCAAGAATCAGCTTGATCGAATATCTTCAACCACACATCTACAATACATCAATATTGTTGACTCGTGAGCAAATATGTCTTCATCATGGCTGTAGACCAATACAAGGCAAATCCATGAGAGAGATTATCAAACATGGGTACTAGAATACAGCATAGATCCATGTGATAGAGGACTCAAACTTGGACATAGCTACAAATTTACAATGTAGATCTATGTCGTAGAGACACAAATTTGAGCATAGCCATAGCCAAACAAATGTGGATCCATGCTGGGACTTCATACAATATACTCCATCGCAACCTGGTAAGAAAGATATGAGTGCTTTTCAACAGATACCCAAGGTCTTCATCTCATCTTCCACAAAGTACGATTCTATCCATGTGATTACAATGATTTGAAGTCGAACATGGTAGAAACCACTTGATTACCGGTCAATGATGTGAACCATTAACAAGCACGAGGGAGATCACCATTGATTTCAATGATTCCCAACGTATCCTAGTACAACCAAAAAAGAGATAAAATACCGTCGGAGAGATGACTCTTTGAATAATTTTACAAGTATGAAGAAGACAAGTACTCAACAATCGTTTCATATTTAGGGAGTCCAAAAAGAGTTTAAAGGAGACTCCATTAGGTCTCTTTTCATGATGAAAGGTTTTTATGAGCCTGAAAAGAATGGAAAAAAGACTTGGAATTTTGATACTGGGTTTTGAGAGCACGATAAAAGTATTGAAATGAACGCTGAAGGACTTTTTCCATTTTCCAAAAGTATGAAAAAATAAAAATAAAAACTTCCCCATAGACATTACTGGTTATTCATGGCCTTGCAAGACTTAAAAATGACCATTAGTTTCCCAAAATATTCGAAAAATTGACTTTTATGAACTATATTAAAGGGTATTTTTATAAAAAATGATTTTAAAACATAGAAAACCCTAAAAACATGTTATAAAAGATAAGTAAATAGTAAAAACCAACTCAATTACTATTTACCAAACCTTGGAGAGAATTTTGGGAGATTTGGAGCCAAAAATTTAGCTGGAGATTACGAGAGCATCCACCGTCTTTTTTTTGCACCATCGAATTCAGGTAAAAGTTAAAACCATTCTCTTTACTTTCATGGTTTCCATTTTTTTTTATTTTGATGGGTTTTTTATCTCAAAGGTCAAACCTGAAAGAGCAATGGCAGGCACCACTCTTGGCCTTTATGGGAAAGGAGGTGCCCAATATAAACCGTGCTTTTTTAGTTCAACTCAGGCGGTGGCACCACTTTATCTTAACTGGACAGAGGAGGTGCCAGTCGTGAGCTTCAAAAAACACATGGCCCGGCCAAAATAAAGTTTGCAAGCAACTTTGATGGTTGGATATGATTCTAAATGGTTCTTTAATGGTTTTTGGCAGGTTCATTTCATCAAAAAATGGTTATTTGGAAAGAAAAACAACATGATCAGGACAATACTGATGCTGCAAGAAATGTGGGTTGTGTAGCTTCCTTGAGAGCTTGTGGCCTCTTAAAGTTCTTCCATAATCCTAGTATGGTTCCACATGCCCGCTTACTGGAATATATTCTACAGATGCGGAACCCAGAGCAGCAACATTTTGAGGTGGGACCTCATGTTCTGACTATAGAGGTGGAAGACATATATTTTTTGACAGGGTTATCTAGATGGGGAGCCCCTATTTCCTTGACTAGTTCCCGAGGTGGGGACATGACCACACAAGATTTGATTGATCGTCATTGTCTTCCTAGTACAAAAATGTCAAGTAAGAAGATTCCCATCAAGGTTGTGGTGGATATGCCACTTCGCATTGTTTTGTTTATTATGTAGAGGCTGGTTGGAAGCCAAGGGCCTCACCAGGAATCTAGGGCACATCTTCTATATGCCATGGAAGCTATGGCACCTACATTGTTTAACTGGGCATAAGAACTTCTTCTTGTTTTCAAGGACCAACTGACAAAATGTCGGCAAGGGGATCTAAAGTAGTTTGGGTATGGGTCCATTTTAGAATGCTTCTTCTTCGAGAGGGTACCTCTCATGAGGCCCCAGGTGATGTTCATAGAGCTTAAGGCTAGAGACCTACGCATGCTGAGGTGGGTAGAGATCATGGCCCGTACAGGATTTGGTAGGGTCAAGGTGAAATTTGAGGCTGCTTTCTTTCATTGGCTATGTGACCAAATCCTCATGATAGAGGATTATGCATATGGAAGGGCCGACTTCAAAGGAGATCCTGATCTACCATTACCACTTGGTGCTCAGTGGGGAGATATTGGTAAGAAGAAAAAAACCTAAAATGTTGATTATGTTTTTATATTTTTATATTTTATGTTTTCTATGAGTAGTAACAAGACCTAAAAATTTACATGCAGATGTTGGTAGTGCACGGCCTGGGGGATCCTCCCCGATGGACAGGTGGGATGGAGCTCAATTTGTTCACAGATTTTATGACCATCTTACTAAGTTGGAGGAGAATCTGCAGCGATTGACTCTTTACATCCCAAATACAACAATAGATGAGCTCCCTTTGATGTTTCATAGACACACTACAGGAGTTCCAGGTCGCTTCAGCCGATTGTTACATAGGGTAGCACGGGCTATCATGTGCTATCATGAGCATCATTAGATGGTCTTCTACATGATGTATTACTGAAATCTTATGAGCTCCAGGATTTTTGTATGATTTTGTATTTCCTGAAATCCACGGAGCTTCAGATGGGGCCTCGTGACCACATTTTGTAAAGAACACTCTTTATATATATATATATATATATATATATATATATATATATATATACATACTTATTAATGGAAATCATATTTACATGAGTTTTATGTGTCATTTACAATTTATTTTACAATGAACCATGTTTATTTTACAAGTTATGAATGAGCAATATACCAGTCTAGTATGTAGTTTGCTAACGAATCAGCAACTGTATTATTTGACCTAGGAATATGCCTGTAAGTGATGAACTCGAACGACCTCTCTAATAAATGCACTCTTCGAAATAAACAGAGAAGTACCAGGTTTCTTATGGTATAAACATGGTTTAGATGACAAACCACTAATTGCGAATCCATAAACACTACCAAATCATGAATGTCTCATGTAAATCCATGCAAATATGAAATACAAATTCTTTCACTTTACCATTCAAGATATGCCTACTTATGGGAAGGAGAGAGTATTTTGCTTTTCAATTCTTGTTTCAAAACCAAAAATAATCCCAAACAACTACACTAAACAAATATTTTTCCGAGAAGGAAAAACAAGCAACAAGCTTCAAACTGGTTTTTGAAAGCAAGCAAACTAGGGTAAGATTTCTTTTTGTAATCAGAAAGACAAAAAACACTCAAAGGCATATTCAATACTTTTTTCAATTTTTCCTTTTAAAACTAGCAAGATCTAACTTAAAACCACTAATATTTTTTCTTTTGATGAGATCAGAAAAATGGAGATCTGAAAGCTTATGAGGCTAATCAGAGGTCCAATAATTCATACTCAAACAAAAATATGAACAAGTCTCAACACGAAATTTTCTTTTTCGAAGCAAAAAGAAGTCCTTCACAAAATTTACTGAAAAATGAAAACAAGAAACCAATCAAGCAAGTCTTTCTTTTTAGATTTATCAAACAATAAGACTGAGATCTAAATTGATGCTAAGCTGTCAAACAACGCTCCTTTAAAAAACTTAAAACAAGGCATACAAGCAAATGAAAAGATGAGTCTATCCTAACTCTTTGATTTTAACAAAATAATCCTTTTACCACATCAAGATTTCGAAAATCGAACACTCAGATCTCTTTTAACAAGCCCAGACACCCAGAACTGAAAGCAAAACACATAAAAATTTTACAAAAAACTTTGAAAAAGCAAGTCTGGAAAATCCTACCTGCCACCGTTTCCGGAGGGTCACTGACAGAGCGGTTATGAGAGAGCACCTCTTCTTGATTTTTTATCACGGGTGGTGGCACCGCTTTTTGCTCACTACTTTTAGGAGGTGGCACCTCTTACTACCCAACGTGCATGTGCGGTTCCCTATAGATGTCCAAAAACAAAAAGATGGCGAAAAAAATAAAATTAATCAACATGAAACTAGCATATAAATCATGAATTAATAGGAATTTTAAGCACAGAAAGTTAGAAAACTCATATCTGAACAAATCTGCTAATACCAAATCAAAATCTCACTAGATCAGCTAGTGGATCTTATTGAACTGATTAAATATTGGAGCTTGGATTTTGGACAAGTGTTTGAAAAGACTAAGGAATATCATATCAGTTGAAGCTCTTCCCTAGTGGAGTCGCCAAATTTGTAGCTAGGAATTTTGCACCTCCTACAGATAAGATTTGTTCCTTAGTAGTCTGAATGGTTCATATCTACAACAAACAGTACAAAACAAGATTGGAAGACATCCCTTGAATGGGTGGAGATCTGGAATCAGTCTCTTTGATGTAATAGTATAACGGTTTCCTGTAATCATGGTCCTTCACAAATGTACCTGCATAATCACAAGAAAACAACAAACAAGATCAAATAGCACTAGAATATGATCCACTATTATATGTTGATGACTAAGGAATTCAACAATAAAATATACGATAATAACACAATATATTTTATGGGAAAGGAACCAATTTTGCATTAAATAATAGAGAAGAAGTTTACAACCTATGCATTAGTGTCTATGTACTCCTTCACAAAGACAACATCTCGTCCCCAACATCTCCAACTTGCTCCCTCAAGTTCACTCTACTGATTTAGGACAAAATAACAATGCACCAGCATAACCTTATTCTCTCCCCAACCATGGAGTATGAGCCTGCTTTTATAGGCTTGGAATGGATAGAGATGGTTGAGAAATTAGTGGGTGAGGTGGATAGGATATCCTACAAGGATGGATCTCGAGCCCAGGTGGTCCTCAGGTGTAGGGATAAGGGAGCCATGAAGCCTTCCTTCGAGAAGCTTCATGGATGCCTCTGTTTTTTACCTTTTTACCAAGGGCACCGCTTCTTCCTCACTGAGACAGAGTGGTGACAGGGCGGAACCACACCTTGATCAAAGGGTAAAGGCGGTGACACCGCTTACTGCCAATACATTAGAGGAGGTGCTGAAGAAGGTACCGCTTTTTTACTAAAGGGTAGAGGCAGTGCTGGATTTTGGTATTCATGATTGATATCTGGACTAGGATTTTCACTTCAATATTGGGATTCAGGGAAAATATTGTGTTTAGGGCCTCACCACATGTTGATGACAAGATTTAGGTGTAACAACTATGGTTTGTACATGCAGGTGAACATGGAGGGTTGCTGCCATAGGAAGTGATTGATATTCACCATTCCATGTTGGTTTATGTGAAGGGAAAGTTGGTTATTTGCTTTATTAACTCGACCAATGTATAGATATATACTAAGATATTTGTCTATCATGCAAACTATTGACAAATATAATGATAGTCAAAGACCTTGGTTTGGTCTTTTGGAATGGAATATTGGTTTTTCCTTTAGGAATGGAATTTTAAAATTGTTATATTGATATTAATCTAGAGGTTTTGTTATCTACCTATATGGCACTTCTCCATCCGAGTGTCGACATTCCCTATGTTGGCACACAAAAGGACATTTATGGATTGAAGGTTGCCTAAAACACTATAGATGGGCATATTATGAATTACATTTATCATCCATTCAACTGGTTATTTTTACCTTTGAATATGTCAAGTGTTGTACGCGCCTTTTCTTATATGCAACTCGCGTACATATCTGTACGCAGGTTCCCCTTAGAGCAACTCGCGTGTCATACGTGGGTTTCTAGTATTAATACCCGCGTACACCTTCCTTTGACATTAAAAATAATAAATCATGATTAATTGAGATTTGTTAAGCCCTTAACCATAATCACCTTAACTGTCTCAACCTCCTCAACCCTCGAAACTGCCTTATTTCACTAAGTATAAATAAAGGCCTTGGGGAGGGTATTAAGGAATGATACTTGGAAATCAAGGTTATGCTGGTGGTGTCTATTCAAAAGTCTTTGGAGCAGTGGAACTCAGAATCCTTTGGTTGTAGAGGAGTCCTTGTCTTAGGCATTGGGTTGTAATCTGAACTCATTCATTATTGTTAATAAAGAGAATCCTTCTTCCATATGTGTCTTGAATGCCTTTCATGTATCATGGTTTGATGAATACTTATGATTAAGAACTTTGTTTATGATTTATCTGACCTGTTTTATATACATGTATCATATTGCACTTGGAGGATTTTCTCTTGACAGGTGAAGGAGAAGCATCCCTGAAGGCTTTGGAGGAGAAGCAAAGCAGAAGAGGACAAAGCTAGGATCGACTGTCGTGTATCGGGTGAGTCTATTCTATCATCTTATTTCCTTTTTTGTATTCTAAGGTTGATTGCCTACAAGTTTTATGAGTATGTTGGTAACCCCAGACCTTCGGTTATAAGTTGTTTATTCCTGTACAATAGAAATGGGGAACCCAGACTGCTGTAGGTTGTTTCTGTCACCCCTGACCAGTCTTTGCCTTGAAGTTTGTGTGTGGTATTTTATCCTAGTTCATGCTTATCATAGTGTTTGAAAGCCTTGTGGATTTTTCTTCTTTTTTGAGAAAAATTTTGTACCTGTACGCAGGTTTCTCTGCTACACAGTCGTGTACAGAGGCCTGTATACGCGGGTTGCTCTCTTGGATAGTCACGTACATGACGGGAGTTGCCCTTATACACAGTCTCATACAAGCCTGGAAATAGGGATTTTTAGGATAAGGTTTGCTTGTCCCTGTCATTGTGTAATTCCTGTTTGTTAGTTGGCTTTATTTATGGAAACCGTGCAGTTAGTCTGAAGACCTTGGTGACCACACTTGGTGCTTTCTTGTAAATCCCTTGGGTTTCTTTTGTTTGGATTGTCTTCTGTTTTTATTTTGAAGTAGGTTGGCCTGTTTGGGTTATAGGTTGAAGTGTCTCTGTCCGAATCAGTGATCAAGGTTTTGGGCATTGTCTTTTCAGTCTATCTTCTGATAGTGGTTGGTTTGTCACTTACCTTTGTGAGTTTACAGTGATTTCTTGTCATTGTACACACCCAAGCTAGGGTTCTCGTCTCCCTTTGTTGGTTGATTCTTGGTTTTATTGACCTATTTACTTCAGTTTGCTTATTTTATACAGTTGATTTGATCCAAGTATACTCAAGTTTAGTGCATTTTAGGTGCATGGTAGAGTTTGAGCATTTTTAAAAAGTGAAAAGAAAAACATTTTCAAGATTCACTAGTGGAAAATGAGAGATTAGTGACCAAAAAAATGACCAAAATCCGCATATCAATGACCACTTTTGGTTTGGCGATCGCTGGTGGCTAATTTACGGTCTTTTATTACACGACCAAAATTGGTCATTTTTATTTTGGTCATTTATAGCTTGTCAGTTGGTCATTAATTTGGCCATATATTTGGTCATTAATTTAATCATATTTGAATCAATGACCAAATATATGACCACATTTATGACCAAATTAATGACCACATGGAAAACTAGAATATGACCAAATTTGGTCGCGTATTAAAAGACCACAAATTAGCCACCGAAACTGCTTTTTGGTCATTGATATGCGAATTTTGGTCGTTTTTTTGGTCATTTATATCTCATTGTTTGGTCACGTGTCTCTCAATTTTTTTTTATTTTATATATGAATTTTGGTCATTAATCTCATTTATTGGTCACTAATTTAGTCATTTTTAGTGGTTTTATGTGTGGTTATTACATTTTAGTAGTTTTAATGGTGTCCATTATTAATCAATATAAATTTTTAATATGGTATTATGTTTAAATTAAAAAAAGAATCATACATTATTTATCATCATCTAATACACATTTGAATTATGCAAATATAAAGTGCAACCATATAAGTTTTAAACCATACAAATTATATTATATGAAATGTCAAGTATTACAATAAATGAGTTTTCTCAAAAACTATCTCCATATAACTTGACATGAAAATCATCTAGTACACCGATGACTTTACAAAATATTACATTAGCTAAACCATCTTACTTGTACTTTGTTGCTAAGCCATACTTGGATTCCGCGACAGCTTCAAAATCATACTTAGCAACTTAAAACCCTCAGCAACAGACTCTTCATACTCAATAGAAAAGCATCAGCAACAGAATCTTCATACTCAATTGCCCACTTTTTGAGCTTTCTGCCTGCGCACGTGCTTTTGTATCTGCACTGCACATGCTTCTGAGCTCTCTGAGCTTTAGATCTATGCACGTGCTTCTCTATCCACATTGCAGCAACCTCCCTCTTCATATTTTTACAAAGCTTGCGAGTAAGGTTACCTACAAACAACATATTTTAAGCAATAAATTGTGTTGCTCAGTAAAAATAAAAAACAAATAACTGAAAAATGTACATAGTAATTTCACAAGATTTAGCATGGCAAAAAGAAACAATTCCAACAAACAGTTATATATGTGCTTATTATAACAAATACAAAAACACTTCTGATACCTCTGCTTCTTAGCTTTCTGAGCTTTATATCTGCGCACGTGCTTCTGTATCCACATTGCAGTAGCATCCCTCTTCATGTTTTTACAAAGCTTGCGAGTAAGGTTACCTGCAAACAACACATGTTAAGCAATAAATTGTGTTGCTCGGTAAAAATAAAAACAAATGACTGAAAAATGTACATAGTAATTTCACAAGATTTAACATGGCAAAAAGAAACAATTCCAACAACAGTTATATATGTGCTTATTATAAAAAATACAAAAACACTTCTAATACCTCTGAAGGAAGTCCAACTCCATTGTATTGCCTAGTAGCTCTTTCATGGATA
>LPNX010470182.1:4310-22678 GCA_001517045.1 Pseudotsuga menziesii | reverse complement strand
ATTATTTTATTATTTTAACCATTATTTTATTATTTTAACTATTATTTTATTATTTTCCTTAGGAGGCCCATTTTAGACCCCAAAATTCCTCTAATGGTTTATCTTTGAATCCAAAGAAGTCACACTTTGTTGTACAGGAAGGTAAACTATTGGGTCATTTAGTTTCAGCTGATGGTATAAGGATTGATCCAGAAAGGGTGAAAACAATACTGAAAATAAGTCTGCCAAGGAGTAAAAAAGATGTCCAATATTTCATTGGTAAAATCAACTTTCTGCGTTGGTTTATACCAAATTTTGCTAAGACTATCAAATAGATTATAGCCATGCTAAAGAAGGATCAAGAAGTCAAGTGGACTACATAAGCAAAGAACTCATTCGAGAAAATTAAGATGGCTCTTACTGAAGCTCTAGTATTAGTAATTCCATATTTTACAAAGGAATTTCTAGCCTTTTATTTTGCATATAAAGATACATTGGTTGTTGTTTTGTTACAGAAGAATAAGGATGGTCTTGAATAGCCTATTACATTCTTCAGCAAAACTCTTAGAGATTCTGAATTAAAATACAGCTTCTTAGAAAACCAAGCTTACTCTTTGGTAAAAGCTTTGAAATTTTTCAGAATCTATGTTTTGCATTCCAAATTTATTGCATATGTGCCTAATGCTGCTATAAAAGATGTTTTGACTGAGCCTGACAGTGAGGGAAAAAGAGGAAAGTGGATTTCTAAAATCATGGAGTATGATGTGGATATCAGACCTACCAAGATAGTAAAGGGACAAGGTTTAGCTAAGTTGTTAGCTAAATCAAATTGCCAAGCTTTAGGATTGCATTTGATGGTAGAGCAGCCAACACAGGAAGAAAATCAAGCAAATCTGGAGAAAGAGAAGACTGTGGATTTCTATTCAGTATCCACGTGGTATGCAGACATTGTATATTTTCTGTTGTATTTGCAATGTCCTGAACACTTAGATAAAAAAGCTGCTAGATCTTTGAAGTTAAAAACTACTAAGTACTTTTTGGTAGAATAGTAGCTATTTTGGAAAGATCCAAGGGTATTCTACTCACATGCTTAGATAAACCTGAAATTGAAGGAGTGATTTCTGAATCTCGTGAAGGTGCTTGTGGAGGTCATAAGTACTGGAAGGCAATAGCATACAAAATTCTAAGAGCTGGATACTATTGGACCTCTTTATTTTCAGATGTATATCAATAGGTACGAGCATGTATCCCTTGTCAAAAATTTGCTAGTAAACAAAAGTTGTTGTCATTACCTTTAAAACCAATTGCAGTAAGTGCCCCTTTTCAACTGTGGGGTCTGGACTTTATAGGAGAGATAAATCCATCTTCCTCAGGACAACATAAGTGGATTTTGACCGCAACAGAGTTCTTTACTAAGTGGGTGGAAGCTATCCCCACAAGGAATGCCACAGATAAGGTGATTATAGATTTTATTGAAGAAAATATTCTCAGTAGGTTTGGGTGTCCACGGAGAATATTAACAGCTAATGCAAAGGTTTTTAAGTCTAAGGAAATGGGGGCATTTTGTGAAAAGAATGGCATCTTGTTGAAACATTCAACTCCTTACTATCCTCAAGGTAATGGTTTAGCTGAGTCCTCAAATAAAAATATCATTCAGAGTATCAGAAAATCGCTGAAGCATAATAAGAGATCATGGGATTCTATGCTAAAGTATGCATTATGGGCTGACAGAATAATAGGTAAGCAAGCAATTGGAACTTATCCTTTCCAATTAGTGTATGGTATAGATGCAGTTTTTTCTATTCAGTTGGGTATCCCAGTGATGAAGTGTTTTCAGGATTGTCAGGAAGAACCAAATGATATGCAGAGAAGGATTTATGCAATGATAGAGTTGCAGTAGAATAGAGAAAAAGTGGAAGAAAAGGCACAGCTATACAGATTGAATATTAAAGAAAGATTTGACAGGAAGATCAAAGATAATACTTTTTCAATAGGAGACATGGTTCTGAGATGGGATGCTAGGAAAGAGCAAAAAGGAAAACATGGCAAATTTGATAACCTCTGGTTTGGCCCTTTCCTAGTATCTAAGTTTTTGGAAAACAATACTTTTGTTCTACAGACCTTGGAGGGTGAGGAATTGTCAAGTCTAGTTAATGGACGATTCCTCAAGCATTTCTATAGTTTTTGAAGTGGATTTTAGTTTTCATTGTATATACCGGTGTGAATAAACAGAATAAGGACTCCATAACCCAATGGAAATTTTACAGATTAGCAGGTGGCAATACAGAAGGCACTGGTCTACAGGTTCTTGAAACCTCACAGGGAGGACTTCATCCCGCAGCAGGAGCCAGATGTTAGGTCATGATTTTGTATTCATTTGTTTCATGCTTTTTATTTATGTTTTTGAACCTTGCTATTTCATTTTTGTTTCTAGAAATTTTGTTGATAGAGATAATTTTGATTTTAAACTTTTAATTTTCATGATTTTGATTTTTTTAAAGCTTGTTTTTACAAATTTTGCTTTAATTTCATAGTTGAGGGGTTTTATAAGGCATATATGGATTAATGAGGTTTATAAATAGCATTAAGGTTAAATTAGACCCATAAAACAAGTTTTAACTCTTATTATTGGCTTAATCATGTGAAATCATTTGATTGGACTTTCTTGTAGTTCAAGACCAAAATAGATACACTAGTGCGCTACAAGAAAATCGCGAATCCTAAAATCATCATTTTTCGGTCCTATTTCTTCAGGATTCATATCTCTGAGGTGTCAATCATATGATTTGATGCATTTGATACGTGTCCTCCATGGTTTAATCACTGAAACAGGTGGATGATTATCATAAGGGCAAGATCGTGGCGATTTCATGCAGAGCAAGTAAAATGATGACAGTGAGTTGAATGAGACAAAGATTTTTGGGAATATGTTTCTTATCTAAAGGACACAAAGAATACTGAAGATCGTGATGAGAAGACAATGCTGAGAATTCAATATTTTTCAACTGAACGAGAAATTAGGGATTTTTAGCTGCGGCTGTTTCGAGTGGTCTAGATGGTTAGAGACAGGTGGAGCATGCAATTCAACACTTAACCATTGAAATAACTACATTTCAGCGCTCGTATTGGTCTTCTAAATAGGTAGCCTATGTGCCATTGGTAGGGTTTTCTAAATTTGTGGATTTTTTGAAGAAATCATTAATGATAAAATTCAAAGGAAAAATATGAGTTTTTCACCTAATACATTTTAAATGATGAATTATTAGCAAATACTTTCAAAGTATTCATCATTTAAACAGTAAATTCAAAAGCAAATCCTATTGGAGTTTCCTGAACGGTATGTTAGGTCAGTCTGTTGTGATTTGAAGATATTTAGATTGTGGCATATTAACAGGAGATGTTAAACCTTAGTAAAAATGAAGAAAAGTGGAAAAACAAACAGGGAAAATCCCTCAGACCTAGGGTGGATGAGGAATTTTCCACAATGTGCTCAGTTATTTTCAGATGCAGGATGGTTAACATTTTTCAAAAATATTTTAGGATACCATGTAGAGGTGTCTTATAAATTTGCTCAGTGCTTAGATAAAGACATTGTGTCTTTATGATGATAAAGATGACAGTAAGGGTAAAAAGACAATTGAATCAAAAAGAGAGTCTGTCATGACTGATACTAAAATATCTAATATATTTCTGGAGGTTCAAAGTCAGATGTTGCAGGAGTAGCAATAAAGTGAAGTAAAGAGTTCTTACTCAGAAAAGAAGGTGATGGTTGAATAAAAAGTTCCATGCAAAGCTGAGAGTGAAGAACACCTAGGGTTTCTTGGAACATCCACAAAATTAATGGAAGAAGATGAGGAAATTTATAGGATATTGAACATCCCATGGCTACCAAATGAGATGCAAACAACAGCAGGAGACAAAAGTATTGATTCAGAAAAAGAAAATCTTCAGAGAAGTATAAAGCAATACAGGTACCAGATTGAGTATATGCAGGAAGCAAATGATGGGCTGGTTACAGCAAACAGGAAGAATAGGGAAGATTTGGAGGAAGTAAACAGCCATTATCAAGAGCTGATCACAGTTTCAAGAGAAGCATTGAAAAGGAAAAGGAAAACAGAAAGTCAATTCACAATGTTAAAGAAAACCATCCAGGACCTGCAACAGCATAATGAAGAGCTAATAGGGAAGATTGTAGATATGGAGACAGATCAATTAAAGGCAAGAAGAAAATCTCAAGCCTTGGAAGGAATAGCTTTATTTTCTGAGGCAGCTAAAGATTTGTCAAAGTTAGTCAAGAAAGTTAGAATTTAGTTAAGTTTTAAAGTTATATTATTTTTTTTGTAAAAAGGTTTTATTGAACTATTCGATAGGTAGCCTTAAAAATAGTTATAATTTAGTTATCTAACAGATTTTGAAAGCAAGATAAATGTAAGTCTCAAAGAAGACAAATGGTTCCTTTTTTTACTGACAAGGGGAGGTCATCATACTTGTTTATGAGCTAATTAAAGACTCTTATGTGTATTTTGAAGACTGAATTATGAAATATATGCTCTATATGCCCCTCAGTTTATTCTCTGGTTTCATTTATAACTTGTTTTAGTTACTCAGCTCGTAAATTCATTACTTGTTTAATGGTTTTATGCTTGGAATGCTTGCCATCTGTGGGTGAAATTCAGTATTTTGTTTTATGTTGGATTATGGTTTATATGTTATGCATCTCAGCTATTCAATGCTCATGATTTAGTGTTTACTTTGGTTTTATGAATGTATGCCCTCTTTTCTTCAAACTACTCAACCAAAAAACCTTGAAAACCCTAAAAACCCTATTTTATTTTATTGAGATTATTGAGATTGTGTTGGCTTGTTCTCTTGTAGTCTAGGAACAATTTTTGGCACTAACAAGGTACATGGAAATTACTGTAACAAATATTGTGAAGTTGTGATGTAAAGCATATACAGGGGTGCAAAAGATTGTAAGAGTGAAATTTTCCTGAATAATAAGAAAAAGATCAACCTTATGTGGATGTTTCCTCATTTGGGGTTTTACAACATAAAATCTGACCTCTTTTCTCTCTTTCCTTTCTTAGATATTATATTGATTATTTGATGCCTGTATTGTTAGGATATTATACTAGTAAGATTCATGTTAGTGATTTACATGTTAGTAATCTATCGTTATATGTCAATGTGTATTCATCGATTCTAACACGGTATTAGAACTAGTTACTAAACTCTACCTCCTTAAGTAATTACAAATAAAATTATAAGTATAAAACATTAACAGTTTGTCCCTCCTCTTGTAGATATACCATAATATCTAGACAATTGTTGAGGTATTATAGAAAATCTCAGAAATTTTATACATTTATGAGATTTTTCTAAAAACCCTAACCTCACCATTATTTTTATTTTTTTGAGAAATATTTTGGTTTTTAATTATTTTTTCTTTAGATATAAAGTAGAAATTCGTAGTATCCTAACTTGTTATCATGGGTCCCACTTTTTAATTGATTTTCCTTCTAGGAATTTGTATACATTCACATGTTCCTATCCACACATCCATAGACATTTCTTGAGGAATACTTAGGTAATTACAGTCTCTAAAAGTGTCAACATACGCTCTTTTCCTTACTGACAATCATATACATGTGCATATTTACCTATAGGAAGTCATGTATACCCCTTTCCAAAGCTAAAACTTGATTGTAACTTTATTATTTTGTTTCTTTGCAGAAGTTTTTCTTAGTAATTAAAGTAGGTGCATTAGGGTTTCATCATTGGTGAGAATTTTCTTAAATTTCTTTGAAGTGCATGTCATTAGCTTCTTATCTTTTTTTTTGCATTAGTTTTTAGTTTCTTAGTTTTACTCATCATTATTTAGAGGTTGTTTATGTTCTTAATTTATTTGCCACTAACTTTCTTGTTTGGAATATGATTTACATTTTCAGGAGCACAAATCTCTAAGTGTATGGTGACAACTAGAAACCAAGAAAATTACCAATTCCAAAGACTTAGTTGTTTGGTGGCCATATCTTTCATCTATATGTGATATCACATTTTTGCATCCATAGTTTTTCTCAATATTTATATGTTCTTGCAAATTAACCTTTTGTGTAAAACCGATTTCATGTTTCCCTTTCATGCCTTGTGTTAGCACTCAGAATGTACCCAGGTTGTAAAAGGTAAACTCCAAGGTAACAGCAAAACCACTTTAGAAAGAAACTGGTATTTTCTTCGAGAGAGGGATCTCTCAATAAAGTTTTAACAGGACCAGATATAAAATAACATTTAAAGATTTGTATGTATGGCTGAAACAATCACATAACCATTGGGCATGGATTCATATACAATATAAAGGTATCACAAAGATATGTACATGAGATTCATCAAAGGCAAGATAATCACATCATCACAGTCATTCAAATTAATCCAGGTGAAACAGAAGAGATGAGGAAACAGCCCATTAATACAGAGCATCAACAAGGATGAATTCTATATCAACTTTAGTAGAAAATGTATAAAATATCTGAAATGATGAATAGAGCATAAACATATGAATTCCAATCATCCAACGTTGTATTTCATATACGAGGAAGAAACAAAATGAAGTGTTACACTGGGAAAATACGATTACATAAAGAAAGAAGCACAGACTGCAATATCAATGACACAGGAATCTCTGGAAAAACTCATGCATTTGCTTTGTTATTCAAAAAACATATATGTTCTCCAAAATTATTCCTCAACCTGATGGGTTCCAACCCCCATCACATAAAAAAGATGTAAATATATACATAAAATAATAGGTCTTCCAAGAAGATCAATAATTGAATGATAGGCTTAATTTATAGTTTTGTAACTGAATCCCTAACTTCTAGGAATAAATTACAACTCCAATTCTAACAGATCATAAAGTAAAAATCATCTTGATGATAGGTCCTCGCCCAGTCAGCTCCATGTATTTGCTCAGTCAGCTCCTTGGTGTATGCCGCTTGTCTCTAGGAATGAAGAATGTACTTCGTCTTTCCAAACCGCTCCACAGCTTTCCACTGTTCTGCGCTTGGGCTATCACACTCCATCATTTCCTGAATTGATACTTCGAGCTCCATGTAGGCCTCGTATGATACCTTGGGCAACCCCTTTCTGACAAGCAGGAATTTTTGGAAAATATGGAAATCCTCTGTTAACATATCTACAATAGTTTTCCCTGTTAAGCTTTTCTCCAAATCGTTAAATTTGGAGTGGTCCATGTGGCTCTGAACAAGCAAGTTATGATAGGCTTCCTGTGAGAACATCCATCCCTCCTCATCCCAGAATGAAGGCAATCCATCCTCGAACAGCTCCTTAAAATTCTGTTTAAAATTATTAACCTACAAAATCAATTCTTTTGATCTGTCTCGGACCGTCTTCATTAAGTGATGCTTGTGGATGAACCTCTTTGCCCACAGCACTATTGATATTCTGTCTTTTATCCCCATATCGTGCAATTTCTGATAGGTCAGTGAATTTAGAAAATTCAGTGTGTTCTGGGATGTAACAAGAGGTCTTTTCTCCATGTGTTCATTTACCAGCTTTAATCTCTGGTGGGCCAAATTTATCAGTATATTCAAATCATCAATAAAATTTAGATAGTGCCGAAATTTGGTAATCTCTATAGACAAGGTATCCCAAATGATATGTTTTTCCCCCTGGAGAGGGCCTTTCCTGATGTTTTTCTCCTTTAGCTCGTTGAGTTTTTTCTGCAACTGATTTCTGTCCTGCAGTATTTGCTTTTTACTTTCACTTACTTTGGCCAATTTAGCTTTTATCTTTTCATTCTCTGCCTTCAATTCTTTAATTGCCTCATCTTTTAAGCTTACTTGGGACATAGGCACCAATAAATCATCTGCACAGAAATCATCCAATGGCTTTTCGATATTCACAATGGACAAATCTTCACCGGTGGGGGTCTGACTCATTAACTCCTCCATAATTTCCTTCTCATCATTTTGATCCTTTTTCATTAAGGAAATTTGAGACAACAGTACACTTCGTTCAGCCTCCCACCTGTCTTTTTCTTCCTGTAGCTCCCCAGCTCTTCCTTTGTACTCCATCATCTCTTGATGGACCTTATCTTTCTCTTCTTGGAGAACCAATAACTCAGAGGACTGAACATGTTCAGCACCTGGGATCTTCAACTTTTTCTTTAGGACCTAGAGTGCATTGTCTTTTTCTTCTAGCATCCTCTTGACTACCTGGGTATTATCTGAACTAACAATGTATGTTTGCAACTTCCTAATCCGAATGACATTTGCTTTATTCTCAACTCTTTCATGCTTCAATTGAATTTCTAATTTGTCTATCAAAACTTGCAACTTATTAATCCTTACCATAGCTTGTAATAAGTCTGAGTAAATGATATCACTGGTTTGTTTGTGAAGTTGTATCTTATCCGGAGTACTGATTTTGTCCAGCCTGATCTCCATTTCAGACATCTTCTTGTCGTTTACCATAGCCATCTTAAATGTATTTCTCTCAGCATCTCTGGCAAAAACTAGAGAGGTTTTTGAACTGTACAAACTTCTCACTCACGGGAGCAAATTTCTTGTCTCCTCCAGCGACTATTTTCTCTTCTCCATATAGCTGGATTTGATTTCTTCCTTTGACTTAAATACCGGGCTTGATTCTGAACCGTCTATACCACCCTCCACATTTTTAAAGGAGAACTGATTTACTTGCGGAGCTTTCATTGGAACTAGGCCAACCTTTTTGAAACCATCAGAAATTTCATCATTTACAATTTCACCACCTTCAAGCAACTTTACTTTTTTGTGGGATCCATCTTCATCCAATTCCATACTCTCAATCTCATAGAGACTTCTCTTAATTACAATGTTAGTATTTTCTGATACTGTAATTGGTGCAGTATGTGGATCTTCCTTGAGCTGTAACAGATTGGTTGTTTCAACCAAATTTTCAATAGACTGGTGCTCAAATGGCTTATTCTTGTTGGCTTGTTTCCTTAGGGATATAACATGATGTGGATCATAATTCACTTTTGATTCCTTTTGGAGATCCATATTCTCCAGCAATTTCTCTATGAATACTAAGGCACCTTTACTTTTAAAAATGAAAGAGCCGACTTTAAGTGGAAATTTAATGTTTGAAGACTTTTTGAAAGCCCCAAAATGCTCCTCTTCAGAAAGCAACCTCTGCCTCATAAATTCAAGTGCGAAAATCCTCCGGGTTAAAAAGGTAGGTAAGCTGTAAGGCTGACCGATAAACCCATATATCCTTAACACAGTGTAGTCCTTGTACAGAAACTAGTCTCCAACCCGATATTCGGGTGAAGACTGCATTAAACATTTCATCTCGTCCAGAACATGGGGCAAATCCTCATCAAACAACATTTTGTACATTTCCGACATGATCGAATTAGCAAATTCGAACATGTTGATTTGCTTGGGCAAATCGGAAGAGCATAGAGTACTTAAAAATTTCAACTCAGTGACATTGGAGCATAACAGAATGTTGAGCAAGTAGGTCTGAAACGTAAAGAACCGAACTTTTGGAAACTCAGTTAACTAAAGATGGATTGCTTCAGTGAGATACTCATCAAAATTAAACACGGGAATTGACTGGGATTGGCTTAAGGAACTTATTCTTAATAAAAAACCAAGGATGACATCGCCTACACGACAATCATCACCCAGACCCAATACTTGACAAACCAGAGATACCACCAATTGGACTTCATTTTAAAAAATGTGCACAGGGTAGGGTAGGAAAAGACCATCAAGGGATTGACCTTCTTTCAGAATACTAGACAGGAAATGACAGCGATTTTCAGTTTCACAATTCTTGTAAAACTCAGCAAGGACCGACTCATTTATCGACTCACGATTAACAGGGTAATTTTCAGGCAAACTGAGATTTTCTCTAATGACTGTGGCATCAATTTTACAAAGTATTCTGGATGCGGACCGACTCACAATAATTCTCTAATAGGGAGAGTAGTTCGCAATACACCACTCTGCAAATTCCGGGAAATGGAGGGTTTGCTCGAGAGCGAAGTAATACAGAAAATATTTACATACATTCAATACATCGTTCCCCTGTGAGTTATAATACCACAATTTCTCCTTACTGACAGGCACGCTCCCTATAGATAGGAAGGGGTTGCACACGCTCCTATCTCTGTCCACTAAAAACTCTTCCCTGTCATATACAACCTGACCAGACACTTGAATTTCTTTCCCCTGGTCCATTACTTAATTTAAAATGGTAATTCGGACGGAGGAACTACAGGGTTTAATCCTTACCTGATTGACTGTAGAGGTGTGTGCTTGAAGTGTGTCCGAAACTGACAAATGGAAGCTGACGAATCGGCCAGTCCTTTTCACCCTTCTCTAGCGGATAAAATAACCACGAGAGAAGTCAACCTTGCTTTTATAGGACCCACTCCGGAATATGCTTCGAGCGGTTCCATAAACCACTTTCATCTTCAGAGTCTATCACATTCAGCCATGTGGACCGATGGTTTATAGTCCGCGACCACCATCTATTTCTATCTGCCACGCACTTCCATTCTCTGGATTCATTCAAGACCATTGATATGTTTCCTCTTTAATTTACAACCCTTGGATCACATGCCACATACCTCGTTCCACTAGGTGTCTTGGTAGTAAACAACATGCAAGTCTCCACCCCAGAGTCATCCCTAACCGTCGATGAAATCGACCTTATCTCTCCACCGTTAGATCTAGAAGTGAATACTCGATTCCGCTGAGCTTCCCACTATTAACCTTCACGCAACTTGATGCTCCGGAATTGACCACGGCCGTCGATGTGATTGACCTTTATTTGTCAGCCATCAGATTGGGTGACACCTACCAAATTCCGCTGGGCTCCATTATTTTAACCATCACGCAAGTTTATGTTCCAGAATCTTCCACCGCCGTCGATCCACTTTGCCTTTAATCCTCAACCATCATATCAATCACCACATAACTAATTCCGTCGAAGCTCCATCGTTTAAAAAGCGCACAGGTTCAGGAAGCGGATTCAATATAGACCATCGATCCCATCTGGATAGATCAACGATCGTTGATCTATTCATCACATTAATCTTCGATTACACTTATCTTCCCCGCGTCTTTGAGAGTGCGGAGATAATCAGGGCCCTTGATTTTTATCCTTTCGACTTCGTACCATTAGATTTTTTATAACGTGAATGTTTTTTGCATATCATCACGCCCTTACAATATATCCTTTAACCAAGGTTCGACAGGCCACTTATTATTTCTCCTTCGTCATGGTTTTTCATCCTCCTACTAAATAATGGTGTTAACACCTTGATTTTCCTTTATCATTATGGGCTTATCATGTTGATTTATGCTTTACTCTTGGAAATTTTTTTATGAAAATTAGATCTATGTTTGCTTCACCTTTTGGCAGGGGTATTTGTGAATACTTTGGAGACAACTTGCTTCTACAAATTATTCCTATCTTGAGTTTCTTAGAATACTGATGTTTTCATTTCATAAAAACATTGATTCTTGAAATTAATAGTTGTCATATACTTGCACATTATTAAGGATCTAATTGTTGCTTTTCATGGCTTCCTAAATTTTGCTTATTACATCTTTTCAATGGGAAATTCACCAAATGGATATCAAGAGTTCCTTTCTAAATGGTGATCTTCATGTAGAAATTTTTATGCAATAGCCACATGGTTTTATCACCTTGAAACTTCAAGTTTGGTATGCAAACTAAATAAGTTTTTATATGGTCTTAAATAGGCACCTAGGGCTTGGTATGAGCAAATTGGTACTTATTTCTTGAAAAGTGGCTTCAATTGCTGTAGGTCTAATTCAACTATGTATGCAAAATTATTTGATGATGATGTCCTCATTATAGTTCTTTATGTGAATGATCTAATCATTACTGGTAGCCAAGTTTCATTAATTCAGGAATTGAAATGATACAATTCATCCTATTACAATATTTTTTGTGCCTTTAGATAGAGCACATGGTTGATGGGATCCTACTTTCTCATCCCACGTATGCTTTTGATTTACTATCATGGTTCCATATGAGTGATTATAATCAACAACCGACACATTTTCAATCTGGAGTGAAATTAATTGATGATTGTGATACTCCTCTTATTGGCACCACTCTTTATCGTCAACTTGTGGGGAGTTTGGTATATTTGACACATATCAAGCCTGATATCGCTTTTTTTGTTAGCATGGTCTCCAAGATTATGAAAAAGCCTCATGAAATCCATTGGAAATAAGCCAACATAATTCTCAGATATCTTCAAAGGACTTTACAAGATCGTGTTTTATATTCTAGAAACCCACTTCAATTTCACTTCTTAGTGATATAGATTTTTATTGGGTTGGGTATACTACAAATAGAATTTCTACTACATGGTACATATTTCATCTTGGTTTAAGTCCAATTTCATGGTCGAGTACGTTTATAACACTTTCTCTTTATTATTATGAAGTAGATTACGCGGTAGATAAGGAAGCAACTAAAGAAGCAGTGTCCATCCGACATGTTCTTACCGACATTGGATTGATTCTGAATTCTCCTACTAAGTTAAGATGTGACATTGAAATTGTAATCCATCTTGCTTATAATCTAGAGTATCAATCCAATACAAAATAAATTGACCTTGAAACTAATTACATTTGAGATCTTGTAGTGGATGGTGTTATTTTGTTTGGAGTACTATCCCACACACAAAAAAAAAAACGACAAATATCTTCTCCAAATCCATGACAGAGGTAAATTTTTTCATAGAGTGTGAACCCCTATCGACATATTTGTGTCAACAGGACCTAATACATTCTCAGAGTTGCAACAAAGAAAAATCACATAGATCGATCTTTCGCAGATGTCAAAAGCATCATCACACATATAATTATGACTCTCCCTCTCTTCTTCTTTCCTACTACATTTCTAATTCTATATATAGGATTACGCCTTTATAAAATGGTCAACATTAACCGACTCTCTAAATGACTTAGACCAAAAACTACAAAATTATGAAAAAAAAGTACAAAACTTATGACCAAGCCGACTCTTTGTCATCTTCTCCTGCTTGCACAATATCCTTCATCTTGCACCCCATCCTTTGGCTTGTGTATCATCCACTCAGCTTGCACACTTTGCACCTCAAAACTGCCTACCAACAGGACCATGATTGTACTTCCCAGGATTGACTATTACATCAAAAGCTAATTATTGAAATAAGAGTAACCACCAGAAAATTAAGCATTCCAACATAGTTTTGTTTACTAGGTACTTGAGAGTTGAATGATATATGAAAAACTTAAAATTTCCTCCTAGATAGTAGTGGTGGAACTTTTACAAGATGTAAATCATCACCAATCCTTCCCTTTCTATAGTCATGTAGTTGCGCTCGGCCTAATATACATTGCTTCTATAGATGTATATAGGATGGTCATTGTCTCCTTCCATAGATTGTGCTAACATGACTCTAACAGTGTAACGTCCCCAACCCTCCGACCGGCGATGAGGACGTTACTATATGCCAAATAATCTGGGCACTAAGCCCCATGAACATGAACATGCATACATATAATGCTGAAGGCATGAAACTTAAAGACATAAACATATTACAAGCGTAATCTTTCATATACTCAATGGAAGCAAAACATATCGTTCAACACTCATGCATATACAAATCAGCATTTAACATGTATAACATCGTTCATCAATGGTGATTATAATTGCAGATACAAGTTAGGCAAGAATACTTATCTTCTAAAGAGCTTGTTCCGCAACCAACTACGTCGCTCCAACATTCCACCCAACCATAGGCCCACATGCTCTTAAACCTCTCAGTAATCCTGCCACCCCCAAGTCGGGCACGACTCCCCAAGGAGTAAGGAACTAATAGGCTTACACATAGCCAAGGATAACAACACCACAAGGGTACACAGTTCATCCAAGCCAACACAGTTGCGTTTATCAAGCTAACAACAGATCAGCCAAGCCAACAAAGTTGGGTTTATCAGGCCATCTAGGAGCTAGAAAGGCTAATGCTAAGCTGGTGAGCTCATTGAAGAGCTGCAGACACCAACACCAGAACCATCCTGGATTCTAGAACACCCACACACACCCAACACAAGGAAGCTAGTCCCTTCTCTGCAACGCAGTGCCTCAGACCCTGATCTTCCCTCCAGTTCTCTTCAGGGGTTGTGGAGAAAAAATCTAGTTCAGTAGCTCTATCTGTGTAGTTCTCAACCCAACATTTTTATCAAGCACCTCAGGCCCTCATTCACCAACCCAAAATAGTCCGAGGACAAATCCACTACATGTAAGCATCCAAACAACTATTCAAGCATTTATAGGGAAAAACACTGTCAAGCCATCATGGCAAACAACAATTAACACACTCACATGAACCCATAGCAAACCAATCTTCAATACCATCGCTGTCAGACTTACACAGACTAGAAAATGGGTAAAAGACACGGCCAACATTCACAGCTCAGCATGGATTCACAGGACAAACCACCGTGATCTTCTACCAATGCTGCATTGTAAAGGTAACTTAGTCAACAATGCATGGGGAAAACCGCACCCATCAATCAGTGGGAAAAAATCCCCATAACTTCCACTCATGATCCACTATGATGGATGAAAAACAATACACAGTCCCAATGTGTGGAGGAAGAAGTTGGTTCTCGATGTGGATGGAAAGAACAAAACTATAAACCGGTAATTAGCGCTAGAGAGGGGAGGCGAACCCCAACATAATGGATGGTAAAATAGTTTATCCCCGCCCTGCATGAGGAAGACAAACAACCATCATCCAAGGGAGTGGGAAGAACGGTCCCTATGTCGAGGAGAGGAGAGCAAGCATGGGCATGGTAGTGGTAT
The DNA here is from genome assembly GCA_001517045.1 of Pseudotsuga menziesii. Lineage (NCBI taxonomy): Eukaryota > Viridiplantae > Streptophyta > Pinopsida > Pinales > Pinaceae > Pseudotsuga > Pseudotsuga menziesii. Next base: position 7,795 of record LPNX010470182.1, on the reverse strand, counting down.
TCCTAACAGCCAATCATTGCCTCAACTAACAAAAAGGAAAACCAAGGGTGGTGGTGACACATAGCTTTCCCCCCGTGACTCAATGTTCCACATCCCCCCCCCTTTCCTTACCCTTTGGAATCATGCCCCTTCTCAATTTAGTTGCTGTGAACATAGCTAGTTGGGTTATTTAATTAAAAAGTGTGTTTACATGATGCCACAATTAAATATATGTCGCATGTCCCGATATACCATCGGTGACCATTCCTAATCAGAAACATAACATAACCAAATCTATGGTGGGGCATTGGCCTTTAGCTCCGCACCAAGATTATTTACAACATATGTATCCTATGTACTTTAATGCAAGCGGGGTTAAACCAGGGTATTACATTCCCCTCCCCCTTCAATAGCACTGTCCTCAGTGCTTTACAAAATTTGAACAGATTGCTACACTGCTACCACCTCAGTGTTCCGCAAGATTGAACAAAAATGGATGTGTCAATCGCATGGCATCCTCCATCTCCCACGTAGCCTCTTCAGGTCCGTAATTCTCCCACTGCACCTTTACTTGCCCTATGGCCCAGTTCTAGAGCATTGTGACCTTCCTGACGAGGATGCGCATTGGCTCGATTTGGAACTCTCCCTCGGGTTCCACCTGAATCACATCCCAATTTATCACAGGTTAGGAACATGTACATATTTCTTAAGCAAAGAAACATGGAAATCATTTTGAGCTCTAGTATTAGCAGGCAATGCAAGTCTATATGCAACGGGCCTTATTCTTTTAAGCACTTCAAATGGCCCACAATATCTAGGTGACAGCTTGTCACAACTTCCAAGCTTCAAGGAAATTTTCTTTGCCCTCACTCTGAGGTAAACATGATCCCCAACACTGAAATATCTATTCATCCTATGCTTATCTGCATAGTTTTTCTGTCTGTCCTGTGCTGCTTTTAGATTCTCCCTAATCTTCACAACTTCTTGCTCCATTTCCTTGAGCAATTCTGGTCCAAGCACAACTCTGTTCACCGGGTTGTCCCAAGTCATTGGTGTCCTGCACCGTTTTCAATACAAAGCTTCATATGGACTCATCCCCAAGGATGCATGTTGTCCATTGTTGTAAGCAAACTCTACCAACTGTAAGTAATCTTCCCACTTGGTTGGTTTGTCCATCACATACATGCGAAGCATATCTTCAAGCACCTGATTCACTCTTTTTGTCTGCCCATCTGTCTGAGGATGGTATGCGGTGCTGAAGTTTAACTTTGTACCCAAATCTGCAAACAATACCTTCCACAAATTGGAAGTGAACTTGACATCTCTGTTAGAAATTATTTCCCTCGGCAATCCATGCAATTTGAAAATCTCCTTAATGAAAATGTTTTCAATGTCATCAGTCATGTGCGTAGACTTCACTGGTATAAAATGTGCTGCCTTAGTCAACTTGTCTACCACAACCATGATGGAATCATGTTGTCTCCAAGTCACTGGCAAACCTGTAATAAAATCCATGGAAATAACTTCCCATTTCCATTTTTGGAATTGGCAGAGGCTGCAACAAACCGGCTGGATGTTGATGCTCAATATTTACCTATTGACATTTCATGCACCTTGAAATGTATTTAGCCATGTCCTTTTTCATACCTGGCCAAAAGTACTGCTTCCTAGCTGTAGCAATTGTCTTCTGATATCCCGGGTGACCAGAATACGAAGCTTGATGGATTTCATCCATAACAATTCTCCTCAAATCTGCTACATTCAAAATATAAATTCTACCTTTAAAAGTGAGAAGTCCATCTTCTTCCAATTTATATCCCTCATACCTCTTCTTGAGACTTTGCTGCTACAGTTTGTCTTTTATCTACTTATACAATTCATCTCTAGCAACATGATTAAAAATCTACTGCTTCAAATCTGATTGGCAAATACTAAGAGATGCCACATGTATTTCTTGCATCTTCCTACTGAGTGCATCAGATACCTTATTCTCTTTTCCCTTTATGTGCTTGATTTCAAAATCAAACTCACATAGAAATTCTAGCCATCTTGCTTGCCTAGCATTCAGAGTAGGCTGATCAAATAGATACTTCAGTCCACAATGATCTGTTCCAAGCTCAAATCTTCTACCCATCAAGTAATGCCTCCACATCTTGAGGGCATGTGCTATGGATGCAAGCTCTAGATCATGAGTTGCATATTTCTTCTCATGTTCCTTCATCTTTCTTGACTCATAACATATCATGTGGTTTTCCTGCATAAGGACTCCTCCAAGCCCTTGTTCGCATGCATCAATACACACCACAAAATCTTTCTATGGATCTGCAACCTTCAATATGGGTGCACTAGTGAGAATATTCTTCAACTGCTGGAAGCTTTCTTCACACCCCGATTTCCATTCAAACTTCATCCCCTTTTTTTGCAAAGAAGTGATGACATGTGCAACTCTAGAGAATCCTTCAATGAACCTCCGGTAGTACCCTGCAAGTCCCATAAAAGATCTTACATCTGTCACATTTCTTGGAGTAGGCCAATTCATAATGGCTTCAATGTTTTCAGGGTCCATAGATATACCCTCCTCTAAGATAATGTGACCCAAATACTCAATTATATCTCTATAGAAGTCACACTTGCTTAGTTTTGCATACAGTTGATTCTCCCTGAGCAATTGCAATGTCAATCTCAAATGCTCTTCATGCTCTTCCTCATTCTTAGAATAAACAAGAATGTCATCAAGGAAAAAAAGAACAAACTTGTCCAAATATCTGTTGAAGACACTATTCATAAGGCACATAAATGTAGCTGGTGCATTTGTGAGACCAAATGGTGCCACTACAAACTCATAATGTCCATACCTTGTCCTGAAGGTTGTCTTATGAACGTCTTCATCCTTGATTCTCACCTGATGGTAGCCAGACCTCAACTCAATCTTAGAAAATACCTTTGCTCCTCTCATTTGATCAAAGAGGTCATCAATCCTAGGCAAAGGATATTTATTCTTCACAATAACCTTGTTCAACTTCCTGTAATCAATACATAACCTGAGTGTACCATCTTTCTTCTTTACAAACAAAATCGGTGCTCCCCAAGGAGACACACTCGGTCGAATATACTTCTTTTCCAACAGCTCTTGCAATTGCATCTTCAACTCTAGCATCTCTAGTGTACTCATCCTATAGGGTGTCTTAGACACTGGTGCTACTCCTGGCACAAGTTCAATGGTGAAGTCAATGTCCCTCTTTCGAGGAAGCCTTGGAATCTCATCAGGAAAGACATCCCTAAATTCCTGTAACACCTGATAGTCCTCCAACCTAGAAGTTTCATCTCCTGATGTCTCCAAAATATGAGTTGCATACAACTGGAAACCCTTCCTATAGAACTTCTTTAATTGCATTGCTGAAACTTGCCGTACTGAAATCACCTTTGGAATACCTTTCACAACTACTAGGTTCCCTTATTCATTCATGCATTCAAAAGTCTTATTGTAACAGTCAAGCTTCACCCTG
>LPNX010470180.1:110501-134659 GCA_001517045.1 Pseudotsuga menziesii | reverse complement strand
CCTTGCATCTTTGGCCCATGGCCTTTTTGGGTATGTTGGTTCCTCTTGTTTTGTGTAAGAAGATATCAGGGTTTTGAGGGTTTTTGTGATTTTGTACTTGGGTTTTTGGTTTTAGGACGTGGGTTCATCTCTTGTTGCCCACTGTGAGATGGGATTACACAGATCCTGACTTGATCTGAAAGGCAAGAATTTCTTGTATTGCAGGGATTATTGAAAGAAAAACCTAATGTCAATGGATAGCATTAAGGTTAGGCGTCTCCCTCACACAAAAAAAAGGAACATACCTCTCCTGGAAGTTTGTGCAATCTATGTATTTGTGGGTGTATCTATCTATGCATTTAAAAGAATAGACTGTCCCTACTGCTTTCCGCACCTCTGCTTTGTGACATTTTTTTATGCAGAGTTTCTTGGCCATTTTAATCTGTTTTATGCAGAGGAGGTAGTATTTTCCACACTAGGACAGAGGACAGAATCTCTTCCCCTGGATCAAGATCCATAGACCAACGATTGAAATTTGAGATACAGCCTGTCGGTGCCCAGAAACCACAGACCACAGTGGGAGATTAAATCATGATCTTCCTTGAGTTGAAAGTGAAAGCCAAAGAAACCCTTATCACAAGAGTAACTTTGAACTACGTTTCATCTCGGAGGCACAATGGCTCTGGATCCTAGACTCGAGAAGTTTTGAGGTTTGGCCATGCCCCCATAAAGTTTCCAAACAGGAAATGATCCACAAACTGCAAATCTTTCCTCTTTGGCCCAGTGAATTGTATGCTCAGCTTGGTTTTATTTTCCAGATTCTTGATGAACTGAGGTTGGCTTGCCTTTGATTATCATTCTAACTCTTTTTTGTGGTATCAGTAACTGTTCTCCAATAGGAAGCATTTTCATCCCATTGGTTCTTGTTTAAATCCATGTCCATCTTTGGCGATCAAATGCAGGTCCGGAAAATCCATCACTGGCCCACATGAATTTGTTTCCCATTGGCTTCAGCGGTCCTACTAGCAGTATACCTCCTTTCACTGCATAGGATGGTGGCTAGTTGGAACCCGAGCATGGGAAGAGATGAGGGGCTCCGGCTTCATAACAATTCTTCAGCAACAAAATTTCCTCTTGAAGAGACTGTTGTACTGTCAGATCTGTGCTTCTGCATCAATTTTTTCTAAGAATTTAATTTTTTTTCAAGTTTGATGATGTTAGGTCAGAGAAATGGACTGTCTTTTTTGGGAAATCCTTCCTTGTATTAATGAATACATTAACATAAATTTTATTTACTAATTCTTAGTCTCTTTATTTCATTTCCATTATTACTAAATTTGTGAATGCTTGAAAACTGTGGAATACGTAATTTTAATAAAGGAATTTTGACAAGTTTCATGTGTTTCAGGAGCTACACAAAGGAAGACATACATTTAGTCACAAAGTTAATATTGAAAAGAAGAAAAAAGGAAAAGAAGATTTGTCGATCGTTGCTGTTGTTGAAGCTGTGGCTGTGGCAAAATGTCTGCAGCTCAATATCCATTTTATATAGTCAAGGATGAGATTCAGGATTCTGTAAGTTCTCTATATGTTTTTCAATTCCAATTTGAGAACAACACTTGTACACTTTTTTGTACTTGAAAAAAAATCATAAATTCCATTCACAAGAGGAGAAATTACATTCTGTACATGCATACGACATTTTGCAACCATTTAAAAAATGGTCTCCAATTATCAAAGCCTAAATGTTCCATAGAGAAAGTCTTGCTGGAGCGCTTCTAAAGCGTGATCTCCAAATCTCAAAATAATCCTAATCAACCAGCATTAAAGCTGTAATGAGTTGTCACTAGTTTTAAACGAGATACATAGAGGGATCTCCAACATAGCACAGAGTCCCATTTATAGGCATCATGATACAAAAGTACATGAAATATCTGAAGTGACTTATTGCCCATCCCCCAGCCCAAAGAGAATGTTATCACCATGAAGAGGAAACCAGTAATCTGTTTGGACATGGAAAGATCGAACAGATTCCAGAACTTGTCCATCCCTTGATTTCAGTACTTTCCAAGTTCCATCTTCCAGTGTAAGATCAGCTTTGGAAAGGGAATCAACTTCCTTATTATGCTCTTATTGTGCTCTATGGACACATGAAAGAATGTGATGGTTGTAAAAGCATATTGAAAACAATTAACTTACTATAAACATCACTTATACACTTGCTTAACCTCATTGAATTTTTTAACTTTTCTCTGTTGGATTTTGTTTCCCACACACTCTCTCTACATTACTTATTTAAAGGAGTCAAATCTTTTTTCTTATGTCTCACACCCTCAAATGGACCTATTTCAGTCCTTGATGTTCATTTGGTTTTGGTGGTCTCAGACTCTAATTCATTTCACATGGAGTCATTTTATAACTCAAATTTCACAGAGCATGTAAGATCAATATGTCGAATTTGGACCCGTGTCACCTTGATCTAGGTGGTGATTATATGATATATCATATTGGTTAAATTTAAATTCTCCAAATCCCTGTCTTTTCCCAACAATCATCACTACATTAAAGTGTTTAGTGCTTGGCCATGCACAAGCAAGAGGATCATGGTTTTTGCTTTCTCCTGAATTCTTGTAGGGATTTTGAAAGCACAAAATTAATTTTCTTATTTATTTATTTTTGGTTAGATTAAATTGCCTACCTAAAAGAGCCCTAAATCACAAATTTCAAATAAAAACAGTGTTTTAATGCTTGATATCCGTTCACCTGTGGTGCTAAGATTTATAATGTGAAGTTCCTTATGTGTCTCAAAATTGTGATTACTTGTTGGCAAATAACCCTAATGAGTACAAGCTAGATCAAAAAATTGATTCACAAATCTGCATCTAGATTTATATTGTCGATTTTCATATTCTGTACCTTGATGGTATACAAAATTCGAGTTATAACTAGACATTGTTTTGCCAATGTTTAGAGTCTATTCTTTTAATTTTATGTATAAACCCATGTTTGGCCTCTAGAAAACAAATGTGAATACACACCCATAACTCTAATTTTAATGTTAACCTTAGTCCCAATAAACTATCAGGGATTCAGGCCTTTTCTACATTACTAGGGTTGTAACAATGTTCTTTTAGTATAAACTTTACCTATACTTTCTGATTCCTTACCAATGAGAGAACCTCACATTATGGACTTGACACCCAATGGAGATGCTCACTGATAAATAGAAGTAGAAAAAACATGTGTGATCTGTGGATATTTGTCCATGGGAGAGCAGAATGATGGTTAGGGCACACAAGGGATGTCCATACTTTGGAACCTCTGTGGAGAATGTTGTCAGAGATAAGTTTTTATAGTTCTGGAGACATGAAGAGGAAGGGAAGATATCTGAAGGACTTTACTCAATTTTCACAACAAAAACATAACCCACGGCATGTGTGAAGCATTGACTGGCATGTGGCTTCAACCTGCTTGCGCATGAAGAGAATGTATGCCTGATGAAATATGAAACCATTGCTAGGGCTTAGAATAGACATCTAGGGTGGAAGGTACCCTGGAAAGGAATAGAGATGATAAAATCTGACATTGTACACCCATGTAGACAACCCCCTGAGTTCCTGGTTTGTGGTTGTAAAATTGCCTTCCAGACTCCTTTCCCTAGCGAATAGTTTCCACAAATTTTTTCTTTCTGAAAACTAAATTTCGATACTGCAATTTTCAATTATCGTATTTAATTTCTCAATGAATCCCGTCGTATAATGTGTCCCTATAACAAGAAATTTCTTGAAATTCTGAGACTAATCCAAACTTGAAAATCATTTGTTCTGATTCTTAAAACAAAATCATCAACAAAGTTTGGCTGGTAGCCTAGTATTGCCATTTGTTCTACATTATGGTAGCTAGACCAATAATGATCATTTGGAAGAAAAGGAACAGAGTGCTTGAAGGAATTTTTATGTTGACTTACATCTGTACATATATAATATAAGGATATAGGGAATGCAATATACTTGTTTTGGTGTCTATGCCCCACTAATGAGTTCTAATAGGACCTGGTTCTAGCCTGAAGTGTTATATATGTCTTGAATGAGGAGAACTTCCCTCGTTTAAATGCTTGAAGAGAGAGAGGTCATTACTTACCTCGGAATTCCTCAAATTTCTTTGTCAACCAGACTTGTGACTACTGATGGATGGCATATTTTCATGCAAGGGGTTGAGAAAAAGTTAAAATGATTGGCCAACTTGTCTTTTGAATCTATAGGCCACGTTGCTAAGCTCACGTCAACTCCTCTGCAGCTCCCAACCTATATCTGGTGGTGGATTTTTAATACTCAACAGTCTTGCATCATATTCTTTGGACGCAATAGAAATGAGCAGAATGAGAATAGACAGGAAATAATCCATGCAATGCTTTATATGTTGCATACAAATAAATTTTATGTTCTGGTTAGGTTTCCAGCTTACGAGTATTTAACTCTGGATAGACTACATAGGCTCTAGTTCAATTCATATGCTATGTTTTAGACTACTTCCATCAGTTTCCAACGTCCTAGATCTATGAGCAATTTTGTAGGCATTAGCCAATGGCTATAAGGACTATAGAAATAACATTAGGAGTGAAACTGTGATTGATCAGGTTGGAAAATTTGCATAGTTAAAAACAATTATGGGTGTAGACATAGTGATTTTCCAAAAAGTGTGGGTGAATATAGTAATTTGGTAATTTACCAAAACATGGGGGGCTTTCCCATGGCCATTTACGACCTCCCAGCTCAATACCATGGTCTCTTTAAAATTTTTAGGGTGTTTTGTTCAAAACTTATGTTACATAGGCAAACCCTGTGACATAGAGGGTACCCAAGCTCGCCAATATTGTCTATGGTAACCTGGCAACAAGGTATTCTAGTTTCATCTAAAGAAAGAAATTATTTCAGATTGGGTATTTCATCAATTTCTCCTTGGCGTTATAATTGGATATTTCATCAATTTCCCCTTAGCATTACCACGGGAGAGATTGTGAATACCAGCATCACTGCAGTTAAGGGTTTCTTGAGGTCCATGTCTCTTGTAACAATATTTTCGACAAATGGTGAATTTTGGCAATAGAGAGCTCCCTATATATTCATAGGACTCCTGTGAATTGACAGGAATGTTCTCCTGTGAGCAATGTCTAGGTTGTTTAATACCTATACAAGATGGAGAATCATTGAAACATGTCAATTATCCCACCATCATTCAATTTACATTGTTTATCATGATTTCCTTCCCTGCAGTTCCTGTCATACCCTGTGTTGATAGATACTCTTACATCAAAATCTGATAACAACAACTAGGTGGTGATTACAAGATAAGCCCTTATCTGCAACTTAATGTCTAAATCACCATTAGGCTTATTAACTAAATCAGCAGGTGGTCATTCCAGAGAAAGACTTCTTTAACCCAGTCCAAGAAAGAATCTTGTAATAAGTTTACAAGATTCACAATCTAAGAATTTTAAGAATATAATTCCAGTCAAAGAAAACAGTGAACTACCTACTCACAAGCGCTTTAAAAAACATGAGCTATGAGTTTGCTGGAATATTAAGGATAGAGGTTCCCAAATACCAGTTGACATATATTAACATCAAATATATGCACATCCTCTTTATAATTAGATGATTAGAGACTGCTATCAATGAGGAGGCTTTATTAATTTGAAGTCTTGAATTGCTAGGAAGCCAAGATATGCCTTAACAACCATATAACTAGACTGCTGAAGGTATTGTTACATGGAAATTATACAATTACGAATCTATTTTTTCATCACCCATATAGATTGGTATCAGTCTTTAGTTCCATGTCATCTTGAGCTTTCTTTTGGCCATTAGTTGGATATTAAAAAATTATACTATCCTATCTTATGACATTTCCAGTCAATGGTGGCTTGTAAAATAAATTCAATAATTCCTAGGTAGCTACTAACAATATCATGGTTTCAACTCTCCCACAGGTTGCTTTGCAAAAACAGAAACAAAACAAATTGGACCACTAGCAAAAACAACTATGAAGCAAATTGAATACAAATTTCATGAAGCAAACTGTCTCACGGTGGCCACAGGTATATGCTCCACAGTTGGTGAAAGTTGACTGCAATGCCTAGTTCCTCTTGACAACACAAATAAATTAGCCAGTAGATCACCTACCATTGATTAGGGTGGCAACACAGGGATTCCCTATATATGCTTTTACCGAAGAAATCCTCTTCTGAAAACCTAAATTTCCTCGTGACTTCGTAAAGGAAATTAAGATGGACTTTTGTTCTTCTCTTACTCTTCTAGTAGTGATCAAGAAAAGGCATGTTCTTCTTCTAACAATTATCCTGCTTTGTAGTTTTTACCGAGGAGGTTGATCACCAAGTAACCTGCTTTGTAATTTTTACTGAGGAGGTTGTTCACCAAGTAACCTGCTTTCTAATTTTTACTGAGGAGGTTGATCACCAAGTAACCTGCTTTGTAATTTTTACTGAGGAGGTTGTTCACCAAGTAACCTGCTTTCTAATTTTTACTGAGGAGGTTGATCACCAAGAGCTGCATGCTATATGTTGATAATTTGCACCAAAGGAATTTGTTGCATGGCGAGGGGATTAAACATTAAAAGCTCTAGGTTATGCCATTATGGAAGCATTTGTTACATTACGATGAATAGGAGAATGGTTAGCTCGAGGTCAATCTACAAAATTATTTATCATTAAAGGAAAGATATTTGCATACTTTCAGGGCTAAACAAACTTCAGACTTATTTCTTCCAATTAAAACTTTGCAAAATTTAAGCTTTTGTGAAATGGTCAATATTTGTTTACTTTTTTTTTGGCCGAGGGGGGGGCGGGGGGAGAAAATACACTTATATTATATAGAAAATCAAATATGTATAAAGTAAAAGGACAGTTAACTTAGTGGTGACAATGCTGCAATAAGGTTTGAATATGCACTGATAGATACATTTTTGGCATCTTGTACAAGTAAAAAACCTTTAGCTTTGATTTGGGCATTTACCTCATCAAACACCGTCTTTTGAAAAGTAGAGACACTTACAATGAAATTTCCAAAATGAATAAAGAGCTAAGAGCTATTGACCTTTAATTTGAATACGATACTAATAGCAACCTTTAATTCAATTGATGTTTCAAATTGTATAATCTGAAAAGCAAGCTTTTAATTGAGTACATTGACATTTCAAATTGTATAATCTGAAAAGAAAGCCAAAAATGTGTTAGCTTGATGTTGAGTAAATGATTTTGTTGTTAAAGGAGTTTGTGCACATTAGCCTTATGTAACTTAAAGGTTTTGATTAATTATTTACTTCTTCCTTTGCCTCATTTCTCTCTTGCCCTGTTTTAAAAGATTTTGAAGAGATTAGAGTGGATAGTGCACTATCTGCTTTTTAAATATCTTTGGGTTTCTTATTTTTGTTGGTACAAACCCTTATTCTTATGTTCTTTTTGCCAATTTAACCTGGTTGTCTATTACAGGGATAACACAAAGACTGCACTATTGGATGCCATGTATGTGTTTCTCAAGAGGCTAGAGTATATCAAATATGTGTCAAATTTGGTCACTGTTTGTTCTCGAATTCTTTTGACTGGACCACTAGGTTAGTGACTATTATTATTTTTTGTCTCTGATTGATAAACCTGCTCATGGTGGCAATTAGACTCGAAGGGCATGCAAATTTTAGTAAGCAGTTCAAATGCTGGGGTCTTTTTACACATTTTTGTTTCATGAAAGTTTTGTATATGCTGTATGCAGGAACTCTAGACAATATTATTTTGTTGATACGTTCTATTTTGTGATGGTTGTCTATTTATACTTCATTATGATTCATTGGTTTAGGCCTATGCACCTTTTTTATCTTTCAGCGATCAAAATTTTTAATGCTCGAATTTGTCACTATTACCTGCATCTTTGCTGTTATTTTCATCTGCACTTACCATTTGTCACTATGTTCTGCATTCTTGCTATTATTCTTATGTCTACTTACCATCACTATATGATGGATTTGACATTTGTCTCAGTTTTCTTACAGGTGCTACAATTAAGGAACTGCAATGGATCACTCTACAGACCAGTCAAGGGCTTTTGATGGTAACTTGTCTTTGACCAATCTTATGTCTCTCCTGCAAATCTTTTATTGTATTATAACCTTGAAAAAATCCTGATCAAGAATGATTTTGAGTTCAGGTCATCTAGTACAGAACTTAATAGTGGCAATTCCTCCATCAAAGGAGGGGTCCACAAAGGGTCATGAAACTAAAAATGATGGATTTCATGCCTCAAGTGACACAAGTATGTTTTCAAGTTCATTGCCTGTAATGTTCCAAGAAAAATGTAAGGTCTAATGTTCCCTACAATTGTACAAATTTTATGATCATTTTATGGAATGAGAGGATGTATTCAATTGAAAATTTTCTTTATGCTTATTATTCTTGGATATTTACAGTGAATGTTACAGATGAGGAGAATGATGGAAAATATGCCGATACAATGGCTTCTCTTCTAAATCAATTACATCAAGGAGCATTGGATTTGGAGCCTCTTCAGGACATGAAGTCCCAGACCATAGGAAATCTTCCTAATGATGAAGACGAGCTTTTGGCTGGAATTATGGACGATTTTGATTTGAGTGGATTGCCCACCCAGGTTGAAGATTTGGAAGAATGTGATATATTTAGCAGTGGAGGGGGCATGGAGTTAGATTTTGATTCTCAAGAAGGTCTGAATGGGAACATACACAGGTCAATCTTAGATAACTTAGTAGGAAATGGAAATGTTACCTATGGAATTTCAAATGGCCTTGGTACTGTTTCGGGAGAGCATCCTTATGGTGAACATCCTTCCAGAACATTATTTGTGCAAAATATTAATATTAATGTGGAGGACTCTGAATTGCATGAATTATTTGAGGTAATGATGTGCAGATGTCTCTTTTCCATTCTCCATGGCTATTTACTTGGTTATCTCTCATTTTTCCAAGGGATTTTCAGCATCATGGTTTCTTTGTAAAATGCTTGGTATTGCTTTGTGCAGTAAATATTAAATTCTTTACTAAACTCAATAATGACAATGTAACCCCTTTTTGTAACTGAATAGTTTTCATCTCTTAAACAATCTGGGTTCATGAGTGTCTACCTAAGCCTCATATCATTAAGAGTAATGAAATGGAATTTAATTCTTGTTATAACTGACTTCAATGATATACACTCCCAGGCAATGATATACAATGTAATCAAGTTCTGAACAATCCCAGGTAGCCTCTGTAGTAATTTTGCTGAGTTTTAAAGTAGGATTTTACAAGGGAAATAACTAAGATATTAATTAAAAAAGGACATATGCTCGTTGACTCTATTCTTTTGTATTGTGAAATGTTAATTAAAAGATCTAAGATTGGTTTTATAGTGTTGGGGAAGTGTTTCTGAGTAAGACGGCATTGCATCTTTTGCAATTGTGGGAAAGAAAGATCTCTCTTTGAAAACTGTAATTATACTGTGTCCACCACATAAGTGCAGTGACTAATGTCAAAAACTTTCAAGTAGACTGTACAGAAAATAACTTCAAAGAAAGGATTTTGTGTCTGGTTAGGTTGTACCTTTGATTTCTTGACTTACATATGGACAACAAGATTATATTCCCAACATGTTACTTATTAGTCTGACCAAGTGTATTCTTGCTTGCTCGTCATATGGACAACAAGATTATATTCCCAACAAGACAAATGTCCTATTTCTTATCAAATCTTTCACAGTGGAGTTCTTCTTACAAAAAAAAACAACACAATATTTAAAAAAAAAAATACAATACCATCGCTTAAGCGACGCCTGTAGGTGTCGGTTAAGCGACGCTTTTTAAAAAAAAAATACAATACCGTCGCTTAAGCGATGCCTGTAGGTGTCGGTTAAGTGACGCCTTTAGGTGTAAATGTTTTTAAAAAATTTTGTCACCGTCTCTTAACCGACGACCATGCTATAAAAGCGACGGCTGGTAAGTGTCGGATAACCGACGATTTACATTTAACCGATGGTAAACTGAGCTGTCGCTTATCCAACGGATTGGAAATATGTAGGATAACCAACAAAAATCCACCGACGCTTAAAAAAAATCATAGTGTCATACATGCGACAGGGAAGTGTCGAAAATCCGACAATACAGCCGTCGGATTTTTTGGTCGAAATGTAGTAGTGGGGGTGTTGATGTAATTGTAACTTTAGAATGTATTCACTTGTATTTCTTATCTATTATAGATCTATGTTTATTTCAGGATGTATTCTAATATAATTGAGTCATGTCATACCCCAATGTTTATCCTGAGAAGTTTATATAATGAGAAAGTCATGTCTAGTCATTGTGGGTAACCCTCCTATTGGTCAAGGGTTAAAGTCCCCACAGTTGTGGGGCCCTTGGGTTATTAAACTATCTTAGAGAAGTCAACCCTAGGTGATTCATTGTAAGTTAGGGCAATAGTTCCCACCATTGTGTTAAGGATAAACCTCCTTGTTGGTCGGAGGAGGCAAAGTCCCCACAATTTCTGGGGCACTAGGGTTATTAGACACTCCTAGAGATGTCAGCTCTAGTAAGTAATTGTTAAGTGAGGTTGACATGTTGGAGTGGGTTCCAAGTGAACGAAAGAATATAAATAGAGAGTGAGAGATTCTCTATTTATCATACTCATACACACACACTCACTCATTAGGGTGCATGAGTGAGAGAGGAGAATCTCTCTCAATTTGAGAGAGAGAGACTGCTGCTATCAGGAGATCATCTTACAGTTTTCTGGTTTTTCCTTTAGTGTTGATTCTATCTCTGAGGAAGTTTTGGGGTTTTCTCCTTTATGGTTTCCCCAAGGAAAATTATTTGTGTCTCGTGTCTCATGTATTGTGCTTGTGTTTTATTGTTGTGCATGTTATTCTCTCAGTTAAAGATCCTAAGATCATAATGGTAGCTTGAATGATAAAAATATAACATGGTATCAGAGCTAACCTGAGAAGAATACATTGTGCAGCTGCAGAAGCTATGGCTTATTAATTTTTGGGTCTCTCTCCATAATCCAACAACAAAATTATTCTAGGCTGACTCTCCATTGGAGGGCGCATCTTTCTATTAAAGAGGAATTCGATTCTGAGCATTTTCATTTTTCAGAGCAGAAATTAGGGATTTCTATAGAAGAGGAATTTTTGAGTGAACCCAGCATAGGATTGATCTCCTCATCAAAACTGAACTTTATATACCTGCATCAATAAATTTGTTTGGGTGAAACTCTAGGAAAGTCAAACCCTAGTTTGACCCCGAGCTAGAAAAACCCTAAATACTAAAACTGCTAAGTTTTGGTACATTCGCTATATTATATGATTGGAAAAGGGTCATGTGCTGAAAATTCTAGGGGCTGAATATAAAATCCTGGTGAACACTATGTCCAAAATTCAGCCTTAGATTCTCTATATTCTTTGATATATGATCCCTCCAAGTTAGGATTCCAGCCTCTTCCAGAGTTCATCCCTAAACAGGACACCTAGGGAGAATTGCAATATCTTGGGATACTGAAGTCCAAATGGAATTCCTGAAGATTTTGTAGAAAAAGAACAAACTGTAATTTCTATGGTCCAAATTTAAAACTGAGAAGATGAACCAGTGACACGTGGAAATCCATACAACTTCGTTGTTCTGAACAGTCCTGTAACATGTCACCTTGGGAAAAGGATCATACGTCCTAATTGGTGAAACCAATTCTGATGAAACATATGGTGGTGGATCTGGGACATGTGAGGTTACCTAAATAAGACATTTCATAGATAGAAGAATAGTAATTTCCGAGATATCACAAAAACAGTGACATGCATTTCTGCAGAAGAAATTGGAAAACTAGGGCTTCCTGTTCCGGAAGCTTCCCTCCACTGTTTCTAGAAAAGGAGTACAATGGATAGTTCCATTTGAAGATATCTATCTTTATATCTAATCACATATAAAAGATTCCAAGTTTTGAACATTAGGGTTTCTGTGACAAACCCTAGATCAGCCAGCTCCAAAACTAGGACGGACACCTCAAATCGGTAAGATCTAATCCTTTGCCATTTTCATTTGAGGTTCTCATTTCAAAGTGATCTATCACATCAGCTTGATGATAATATTGGTGATTTTGAAAAATTCAAAGCATGGAAGTATATGATCTCTCTGAAGAAAATGAATTGGATACCTACGTGAGTATAGAGGTTCCAGTTCCAGAGGGAGATGAGGCTAGAAGCCTTACACAAGAAGAACTTGGTCAAGGCCAAGAAGATCATTGCTGATTCAGTCACGAATCAACTTGTACTACAAGTGTATTCCTTAAAGACACCAAAGATGTTTGATTCCTTGACCAAGCTATTTGAAGGGAAGAACAAAAATCGGAATATGACCTTAAGAAACCAATTGAAGAATGTGAAGATCCAGAATGCAGAGACCATTGAGTCATACTTTACAAGGGTCTCTCAAATCAAAGAACAACTTGTAGCGGTAAAAGAAGAAGTGAAGAATGCAGTAGTGGTGATTTTCATCTTGAATGGCCTCCCAAGATCATGGGATTCATTCATGCAAGGAATGTGTTCCAGAAGGAAGTAATTACTTTCAGCAGACTCTGGGAAGAGCACACACAAGAAGAAGAAGCTCGACTCATAAGAAGAGAAGAGAAGATGGGAGATCAAGCTCTCACCATCCAAAGAAGATCCCTCAATCAATGAGGAATATGAATATATCAACTCTTGAAGAACTTATTATCCACCTTAGCATTTGGATAAGAAACGATGCTATTATGAATGAAGAATATGATGAAGCTGAAGGCTCAAGAAGGAGTCTACCCATTAAACAAATAAAGATAAGTATTCAATTGTCATTTCATGATATTGTTTTGTTATGCATTTGTTTATATTCAGTTGATGTATTATGCATGCTAGGATGTTTGCATTAATGACATTATACTACTAATATGCATGTGATGGGTAAGTAGATCATGGTGCTATACAACTCTCCATTGCTACTTATCTAGAATGAAACCTCTTTGCTGACATATTGGATTAGTGCACAATCTCAATGTTGTCTTGGTAGAGATGGAAGGCATCTAGAAATGTTTATGTGAGATATTGATGAATGTTGTATTGGATAAAGTAGTTGCATGATCATATATTTATGCATAAGAATGTGCCAGTATGAACATTCTTTATGAAATGTTTCTAACCATACAAATGCATTTGGCTTGTAGGAAAGATCGCATACAAGCAAAGAAGGATGAAACTTGTTCCGAAGAACAAGTGACGATAGTTAAAAGATGAAAAATAATATGATGAATGCAGCGACATCATTAATACAGAACCTTCCAAGAAGAAAGGGAAGACTAGTTCAAGAAGAATGATGTCTAGGATGCAGTATCGATACATGAAGGGAAATTCGTAGTTCCATCATGCAATAGATGGAAACATTGCAGGATACAAGGCAATATTCGAAGAGACATTTGCAGCTAGTAGGAGTTGAGACACATGACAGTCAAAATCATGTGTGCAAATGAAAGAAGACCTTGTACAAGTTCAGAAGACACCCATGGAATAACACATACATAATGAGCTTAATGAAGATCTGAACCTATGCTACAAGGTTGATAGAGGATGACAAGCCCACAGATGGGTGTGAGAAGAACTTTTGAAAAAGTTCAAAATAGAGGATCTTGGTATCCAATGATCCTAGATGGATACTACTTGTCACTCTGGTATAGAATGTTTTAGTGCATAGAGTATGAAAGACAAAGGGAGTATGATACTTCAGAGGTAGTGACTGCATAAGATCCTAAGGTTCGACATGGTACGACAGGATGGATAGATTACTGATGACTCTAGGCTTTACTGAGAGTAAAGTGGATTCCAACCTTTGCTTCAAGGTTGAAGAGGGAAGGCTAGTGATGCTCTTGTTATGTGTCGATGCACTATTGTTCTAGGCATGGCGGTGTGGACAAGGGAAGTATGCAGTAGAGATCCTGAATAGTTTCAGGATGGCAGACTGCATGACCACACCTATGGCATCGAACATGGAGCTATTGAGTGATGCTTCATCAAAAACGGTTGATATATACTTTTCAAGAAAACCAATACTTTCCAATAAAACCAAACAAACATAATTTTCATCTCTTTCAACTTAAAAGCTCCATTATTCACTGCATTAAAGTTAGTCCTCGAGAATCATCAAATTCCATGTACAGTAACAACATGATAAGGTAATGTACAGTAGATATCAACAGTAAATAATCATAACCAATATTTGAATCAACCATATACTCAGATTTTTTAGATTTGATCTTGTCACCTAAGGGACAAGTCAATATAGACAAACAATTTATGTACCTTGCGAGAGATCCAGAGAGGGTTAAAGCATAAGCATACTGACAACATACTGACCCATACTTCTTAGTCAACAAGCACATTCATACCAAGTACAGTCAATCTGTCAACACAGTCATGTTGGGTAAGGATGCAGTCACATACTGCATAGACACACAAGCATACTTTGCACAGTCATGCTTGAAAAAACACAGTCCACCCATAAATTGAAACTCACTGTCACACTGGGGAAGACCCCACAATCCACATAAGAAAACAGGCTCATGGTCACCTCATGGTCATGCTAGGGAAGGACCCACAGTCCACTCGAGAAAATAGATCATGGTCATGTTGGAGAAGGACACATAGTATACGAAGAAAACAGATCACGATCATGTTGGGGAAGGACCCACAGTCCACTCAAGAAAATAGATCACAGTCATGCTGGTGAAGCACCCATAGTCCACCAAGAAATAGATCACTTTCACGCTGGTGAATGACCCAAATTACACCCAATAAAACAGATCATAGTCATGTTGGAGAAGGACCTCTCAAGGTATCAATAAGGAACAGGTTTTTCGGCCTTGTTGAAGGACCCACAATCCACCAAGAAAGTGCAAAGAAACAAATCACGGCCATGCTGGTGAAGGAGCCACATTCCACCAAGAAACAGACTCATGGTTACACTGTGGAAGAACCCACAATCCACCCAAGAAACAGGCCACGGTCACGCTGGGGGAGGACCCAAAATCCAATAGATTCATGGTCACGCTGGTGCAAAGTGACCACGTGGAAGGTGTAACAAGGAAATCCCAGTCACGGGGGTGGTGCAGCAAGATATCACATGGAGCATCAACAAAGATTGTGCAAAGATCACGTAGAGGGAGAGAGTTCAGTCATGCTCCTTAAGGTAAGGTATCAAAACATTAATAAACATCACCTATGGACAAATTAAGATAAAGGATCATGAGGTGATCATGAGTTAACCCAGATGGCCACAACAAAACAAACAACAAACCCAAAAGGTCAAGGTGAACCATATAAGGTGGACATGCAACTCCTTTATAGGACCAACAAGGCCAACAGTATTTTATTTCTCTCAAGGTACATTGTTTTATATATTTTTGTCATCACTATATAAGATTCATTGGTTATAGAAAGTAGAACCAATCATACCCACTCCATACCACAATAGGTGCACAGCAATGAGTTTTATAACCAGAGATTTCCACACCATAGCCATCTTTCGAATCAACAACAATCACAATTTCCTAATGAGTTAATATGCACTCCACATGAACATGACGAAAATAAAGAACATGATATGCCATTCAAGAAAAAATTTATAAAACACATTTCAAGAAACACACATTAAGTAATATTCCATATAAGTATTGAAGTAGCAAAATAAAGTATATGAAAACTCTAACATGGGCATGGGCACCAAAATTTGACAAACAAAAACTGGTTTCATCCTTTTAAAAGTAATATTAAACATAATTGTTGAACTAGCTAGCAGTTCACATAATTTTTGAACTAGCCAACAGTTCGGAAACCCTCAAGAACCATGCTTCAATAATGCATAGAGAAATATTTGACAATCGATAACTTCGCATAGAGTTATCCCAACCGTTCGGCGTCTGAACCATTCATCGCACTTGAAGATAAGATAAATTAAAATGAGTATGAAATTAGTATGAAATTTATACAAACGAATCAACAATAATACAAAAAATAATATTTCATAAATAAGTTATAAGATAGTAGTACAAAAGATAAGATAAATTATAATGGCTTGAAAACTTCACCCTATTTAAATTTTTAATGAAATCCTCAAAAATTCTGTGGTCTCTTTCTTCTAACTTGTATGTGTCTTTCTTAATATTGTATGATAGGTTTTTCATTGCTATAATAGATTCAAGTTGTATGAATAGATGATCTGTTGAATCATACTTGTACATGTGTTTCCCCTTTATTCTATTGTACCAACAACATTGAAGCTCAACACCTTTAGGCCTATCCAAAATATCATTGTCATTATGGTAATCAAACACCCTATTACCATCCTTCTTTCTTATTCTTTGAACTCTTCCAATGTACCAAGTCCCAAAATAAATGTCGTGCTTTGTACTTTGATATACACCTTTTCTTGTAGTACGTTCAGCTACAGCTATAGACTCACTCTCAAACAACACCACACAATCTAATCCAATTCCAAAACCAATTGCAACAACCTTTTTGGGGGCCCTCTCATCTCTCCTGAAGTATACTTCATTCCTCTCTTTAGTCAATCTATCTTTCAATAATGCCATGTTTCCATTCAATTGACTAACCAAACAAGATTTGTACATGTCCTTTCCATTGAGCTCCCCCACTGGTTTGGTAGTTATGTTTACATTTTCATGAACGGAATCTAAAATTCCATCCAACTTGTGCCTCCACTCACTTTCCATCGTTTGCAATTCACTATCATTGAGTACCATAAAAGACGAATATTGGAATATGGATGTGGAATGACCCGGTGGAGAATTATCAACTACTTCATCCACATCTTCATATGTTGGAACATTGTGATCCTCTATCCATGGTTTAAACCACCAAGAATCTTTTGTGTATCTTTTTGGTTGCATGCCAAGACCTTGTAAAATTCCCTATGCATCCTCCAATCCAATCTTGAGATATTTCATAATTTTA
Source organism: Pseudotsuga menziesii (assembly GCA_001517045.1). Lineage (NCBI taxonomy): Eukaryota > Viridiplantae > Streptophyta > Pinopsida > Pinales > Pinaceae > Pseudotsuga > Pseudotsuga menziesii. Next base: position 117,621 of record LPNX010470180.1, on the reverse strand, counting down.
TTATTGGTGGAAATTGAATCATATTGTGACAAGACATCACCTTCCTCTACTATTTGTTGATGCAATTTGTTCCAGTTACTCATTTGTTTCTTATGATATTTATTGAAACGAATCCCTTGGGGATTCGATTCTTCTTCGGCAACTCTATTAAGGGTTCCAATAGCATGAAGTAATTCAGTAAAATTATATTCCCTCTCTACTACAACCATGCCACCGAATTTTCTAAATAAGTTCTCACATACATCTGACCCATTCAGGTGCAATGCACATGGCAAGTTAGAGTATTGATCACAAAATAATATCATCAACAAAACCGCAAAGTGGCAAGAAATTTTCACATCTTGATATGCCTCTCTACTAATGAAATTAATCTTGACATTAGTATTTTCCTGTTCTCTAACCCAACATAGCCATAAGGTGAAGAAATGATGAACTCTTGAATAATTTCACACTCTTTCCCAAAGAGTTAAACTAGGAGACCAAAAAATATCAATATAGTCAGCAACGATTTCTAGATAGGTCTCTGTACCCGATGTCCTCTCTAGCCTGCCACTTGTACATCTCATTTCCTTCAAGCACCTCTGGACATGCCTTGAAGCAATGCATTGTGATGAACCCCAGTTTTGGCAATCAATCCTCTCTATATCCTCAATTATAAGCTTGTGGTCATCCACTTTAAAATTGTTATAAACCATTCTTACATGGTTAAAACTAATCAACTCTTTTCCAACAATCAGATCTTGTCAACCACTAAACAAAGGATTCACTATATTTTTGCTATTATGGATGTAATCCCTGTCATGAAGTCCTGTTACTTTAAATCCATTATACAACCCAGTTAGCCTCCACCCTTCCCAAGGAATTTGATATCTCATGCCTGCCGTTGAGTGATAATCCTTCAGCATAAGCATTCTTCTCCTACTCTCCCCATCTAAGGAATGACCAATAATAGGTCCTAAAAAATATTCCACATGTTTCTTCCACAGGTATTCTACTTTTTCCCATTGTCGATGGACAAAATTTGCATCAAACCTGTTACACATTGGATGAACAACCACAACCAAATGAGGAATCTTATCATGTAAAGGGTTTGCAATTATAACATGTGCATAATGGCCAATCACACAATTCTTGAATACATCTGTAATAATCTCATAGCCTGCAGCACCCTCACCAACTGTGACCAAGAAATGTGATTGGCACTTATGTTCTTCTTTCTTACCACAAAAACCCACCAATGTATCACTTTTTTCTACCCACCTCACATATTTTTTCACAACAATTTCATCTTCAGCAAGGCATATGATAATTGGGCCCTCTATACCATGTTTAGCTTTATAGGAAGCATAAAATTTTCTGATTGTCTCAAAAATGTACTCTTGCTCCCCTGGGATATATGTCAATGATTTTCTAACTTGCCTTAAAGTCGTAGATATCGAAGAGCCATCCGGATTCAAGCTAATAAAGCTATGTAATCTAGGACCTCCCCATAACTTAATCATCTCATAAATGGATTGAGTGGATGCACTATACCTTCTACCCGACTTTGAATGAACTAGGTTGTGAAATATATCTTAAACAAATTCCCAAACTGCATCTTTACCTTGTAATTTTCCTTGCTTATGAGCCTCACACACATCCTTGCAAAACCTAAACACATCCTTCCTTCCTGCGTATTCGAACAACTTTTCCCTTATAGACCTTGTTCTTATAGACAGTGTAGCAACCTTTGTCCTCTCCCATGAAAGAGATCGCATTGTTAATGTATGTGTAGCATTTGCTTCTCTTGCAACAATTTTGAGTTCAGTTTGAGTCAAATGGTCCAACCTTCTCCCTTTCCCTGTATCTCTCCCATGTCTTTTCATGTTTCTCCTTGATTCACAATATAATCACATTCGAAAGTCATCACAATTAGGTATCATCTTACAAAAATTGCATGTCAATGAATCAAAAGGTATTCCTATTCAAGAAACCCTCTTGCAATGAATATGTCTATATGTACCATTAATACTGCATTCAATACCATGATAATTTAGTGTTCTCCTGGTATGTTTCTCTATGGCCCACATTTTTCCACCATGTTGGTCATCCATTAGAACCTTTGTGTCCAATATCTCCCCTCTTCTCTCAATATAGGGATCCCAATACCCCCAACATAATAGTATTGAGGGAGGTTTTTGTCCTAGAACAAGATGAAAAAACACATTGGTTAATGATCTACTAACTACTACTAACAAGTAATAATAAATAAAGTAATGTGCATATTCAAATTCAAATTAAATTAAAACTTGGGTAATTTCCACACCTGAAGTAGAAGGATGTGGACTTATAGAAGCCCCATGTAATGGTGATGGTAGTGATGGGATCAAGAACTTAGACAAACTTTGTTGGGACTTTTCATTGGTAGGCTTCTTCGGTCTCCCAACTGTTCCACTCCTCAACACAACTATATCATGTGAAGCCTCAACTGTAGTATTAGTAGTGTGCCTCTTTGATTTCATGTGTTAATTTAGAGAACTGACAATATTACCACTTACCGGCACCAAAGAGAACCATCTATTGCATCGTGTGCATTCCACTCTTACTTTTTTCTTAACCTCATAGTTTGCAAGTGTTGCTTCCACCACCTTGAACAAATTAGGCTCTTGTGTTTGGTTGAAATCATGTAGAAGTTTGATTGCTTGATCAATATCAAGTTGATCTCTAGCCACTATTGTCTACTTTTCTTTGTTACCTGAAGGAATTTCATTAATTCCCAACATTGAATTTGACGTTGATGGGACCATATTTTCATATGATTGTTTTTGAAGTTATGAATTGTTCGCTCTCCAAGGATAATTCCTCCATTCCATAATCAATGCCATAGATTTCACAATGGATCTTTATATTAGGTTTTCCATTTTCTAAATATACCTTTAGTGTTAGCTTCTCCTTGACAAACTCTTCCATTAAACTATTCACTTTATGTTCCCAAGATGCCAATACATTAGGATCAACCACAACTTGTTCCACTGACTTGGACACATTACCAACTCTTGGTTGTTTATGCATAGGTTCCTCCACATTCCCTTCAATGTTTTTAGAGATTGGCTTTCCCTCCATTACATTTGATTCCAATGTATCAGCAACCATCGTGAATACTTTCCTCTTAATGCCTACATTTGTTGTTGTAGGTTTCCTTCTTTCCTCTTGCTTTGCATTTAAAGGACATCCCGTTGATCCAATAATAAAATCAAAAGGATATGGAACGACTTCATCATTCAAAATTTCAGAACGGATATCAACATATGTACAACCTTTTTGACACTGGACTGTGCCAAGGGGACAATTCTCTTCACCAATAAAAATTCCAAAGTCCACAACATCACTTGGATCCATCTGCATTTACATCCATGTGTACCTTTTAGTTGGGTAAGAAATGAATAAAATTATAACATTTTTTTCAAAATTTCAGATATAATAAAGCTATGAAATGAGGTGAGTGCATCCATAAATAAATGAAAATAAGAAGTAATTCAAATTTACACATGCATATTAGTTCATAAATAAAACAAAGATCTAGGAAGCAATGTATGCACTTTCAATTCAAATCTCTAAAAAGGATGAAGAAATATTACTATTGGGATGGAACACCTTGAAACAAAATGTATTTTTAGTGTCTTATTCAAATAGCCCTCCCCAAAATGAAGATTCAGCTTCAACGTACCTGCAGAAGATCAAAAGGTGATCAAAACAAGCGATGAAAAAACATAGAGGTGATCAAAGGTATTTGTTCTTTTTGGAATTTAGTCTTGTTCTTTTTTATGGAAATGCCCCAAGCATTACAATCCACTCTAGGAAATGATAAAAACATCTTAATTGACTAATATTCCCAACCTGTAAGCCTAAGCCCTATTCTAGATGGTGTTTGGCCTTAGGGTAAGAAAAAAAACTTAGTAATAAGTGAACTCGCCTAATAAATGAAGAATGGTCCAAGGAGAGATAAATTTGTTCAATAGTCACTCACAAAGCTCAAGTAAACCATTTTGGAAACTTCCTACATAAATGAAACAACTCTTAAATTCACTCGCTAGATCTTTGAGATCAATTTTGCATCCAAATGGTGAAGATTACATAGTTGCTAGAGCTTCCACAGCTTGACAACACAATGAAATTGCATCCATACAACTTTAAGCGACCTAAATCTCTCACATTAGTGTGAATAGATATTGTAGCTCTAATGACAAGTAACAAAGAGAAATTGACAAAATTTTGGAAGGGAGGCATTTAATTTCACATCATAATCTTAATATGCATACTCCTTTTATCATCAACATTGTAGACCTAGTAGAACTGATGTAGACAGTGCTGGAATTACTCTTACACAAGTTTTTAGCTATGTAGAAGGTATGTGATGACACATCCTTTGTTAACATAACATTGGACTGGTCACCTTTTGGTAAACAAGGCACATATACTATAGAACCCATAACATGTTTTATAAATGTTATATAATTTGAAAAAAATGAATTATCAAACTTCATATAACGACAAATAGTATTAAATATAGTTCTGAAATTACTCTTCTTCTATTAAATAATTTAGCTATGTAGAAGATATACTATGAAATATTCTCTGTCAACATTGGATTGATCACCTTTTAGGTTGTAAGAAAGGGGCATATAATAAGATGCATAAAATGTTTTTTTAAGGTTATAATATGCCAAAAATGAATTATCAAACTTCATATAAAGACATCTAGTTCAGAGACTCTTCCAGATAGCTACATTGAGAGGTCAGATAACCAACTTCACCACTAAGATCAAAATACCAAGGAATACATCCCATCTTCATCCTGACTTCAAAATATGTATACAAGGGAATACAAGAAGAACCCAGTCATGGATTATCCAGGGAGGCACTTATGGACCTGCCAAGAAACTAATACAAGAGGAGATCAACGTCTGCCTCAGACATCCAAAGGATGTAAAAAATCTAAATTATGTCATACTCTTGAAAAAATAAACATCAAAGATGTCAAAGAGAGTAGGTCAAGCTCAAATTAAAATATCTTCATCGATCCATTCCCCACTATTTCACCTTCACATATTTCAGTGAACTGTAAGAGGCTAGATTCCATAGAGAGTGCCTCATTGGATAAGCCATCTTCCATCTTGTTGTATTCTCTGTAGACATGAGAAAAATCAAGGGAAAGAAAGGATAATTCGAGATTCCTGATATTTTGACACCATCCATATTCCCGATTCTTGAGAAGAGTTATCATTGTCACCAAAGCAACTACTTCCCTCACTTTGGATTTAATCCAACACATGGAGGGCTTACCTAATAGCAACTAAGTTGTAAAGATAAATGTAATTTTAGAGAGACTTAGGTTTCTACATCAACTATGAATGTTTTCTTGCCGTAAATCAAGTTGATGTTAAATAAATGTTTTCAAAAAGATTTTAGTTGATGTTAAGTTGATTTCAGAAATGATGTTAAATGATTTCAGAACTTTTTTCAATGTTCTTTATTAGTGCATAGTTACAGTTCGAATATTAATTAATGTATGTGTATATTCCCTCAAAATGCAGATCTGAATTATTAATTAAATTACTGCTATAAAACCTGCGAGAAATGTGTCTTTTCAAACAACTATGGAGTAACACCCCGATTTTGAACCTGTTTGCATTAATGTATGTGATGTATATATTGTAATGAATTGTGGTGTGGAGCTGAAGGCAAAATCCCCAACATCAATTCGGTTGTGTTATGTTTCAGTGATTGGAACTGTTACCGATGGTATATCGGGATATGCAGCATACATATTAAGTTGTGGCATCATTTAACTATGCATTTTAATTAAGTAACCCCAACCGACTATGTTCACTCCAACCATATTGAAAAGGGCACGATTTCCTAAGGTTAAGGGGGGGGGGGATTGCTAACCCTAGACCAAATGGGGGAAAATCCATGTGTCAAACCTTAAACCCCTGTTGAGTTGAGGCAATTAATGCTGGGTAGGGGTGGGTGGTAGGCTTGCCCCCATGCGCCACCACCAGCTGGTTCAATCATGCATGGGCTGGGAGTGGTTCCTCACACACTATTTGGGATGCTGACCATTCTGTGCACTCTCTTGGATCGTGAGCTGTTCGTTCTCCTCAAGTAGAGTGGGCATAAAATGGATTACAATCCATTATGTTGGGGTTCATTTTTTCCTCTCTCACACTGATTTCCGGTCAATAGTTCTGTTATTCCTTCCATTCATGTAGAGAATCTATTTTCCCCCAGGTATGATAGGATTGTGTATTGTCCCGTCCTTCCTTTGGATATCGTGGTTGTGTTTTCCTCATTGATCCCTGGCTGTAGTCTCCTCCACGTCTGGATTGACTGTGTTTTCCCCTTTTATGGGGGTATAGGCTATAGATTGCTGGGGGTACCTACATTTTGGTTGGCCACGTTTTCCCTTGTGATTTAGGCTGATGTAGATTGTTGTGGGATCGTTTTGGCCACGATAGGGCCAAGAACGAAATAGGGAGTCGTATATCCCCTTTTAAAGCTTTAATAGTGGGTTATTGCATGCACGCAGTGGTTTTGTCCTCGGACTACATTGGAGTGGTGAATGAGAGCCTGATGTTCTTGATAAACCTGGTGTGTTTGGGGAACCATGCAGACAAAGCTAGAGGGATTTCTTTCTTCTCCACAACCCCTGAATAGCACTAGAAGGGAGGTCAGGGCCTGAGGGACTGCGTAGCAGAGAAAGGATTGATTTCCTTGTGTTGGGTGTGTGTGGGTGTCCTAGAAGTTAGGATAGTTTTGGTGTAGGTGTCCTTAGCTCTTCAATGAGCTCATCAGCTTAGCATTTATCCTTTCCTCGCTCCTAGATGGCCTGATAAACCCAACTGCGTTGGCTTGGCTGATCTGTTGTTCGCTTGATAAAACCAACTGTGTTGGCTTGGTTGAACTCTATATCCTTGTGGTGTTATTATCTTGCTAGTTCCTTATTCCTTGGGGAATCATGCCTGGCTCGGGGGTGGTAGCATTGCTGAGAGATTAAAGAGAATGCAGGCCTATGGTTGGGTGGAATGTTGAAGCGATGTAGCTGTTTGCAGGAAAATTCCTTTATAAGATAAGCATTTCT
>LPNX010470180.1:22005-109963 GCA_001517045.1 Pseudotsuga menziesii | reverse complement strand
TATATATATGAATGATTATGCATCGTAGTGTGTTTTATGTTTTTAAGTATCTTGCTTCAAAATTACGTATGTATGTTTTGTTCATGGGGCTAGATGTTCGTATGTTTGGTGTTTAGTAGCGTCCTCTTTCCCAGTCAGACGGTCAGGGATGTTACAGTGTGGTATCAGAGCCCAGTTATAGCATGGGCCTGAATGGGTCACGAAAGTTTAGCTAGCAGAGGCAAGTTGCCTTCTGCCCAACAGAAATCAAAAGGAATTTGTGCATGACAAGAGAATTTTGAGAAATTTGAAAAAATTCTCTATGCATTGGAACCATCGAACCATTGAAGGACTTAGTGAGAAGCCCCTTCGATACATCGGAAATTGTAGCCAAAAGGTCATCCGATGAGGGCAGGTGGAAAATAATTTTTGAAAAATATTTTAAGTATCAGGCTGTCGGCTCATCGAAAGTCTTAGTGGGAATCCCTCTCGATGATGCAGAAAGATTAGTCTGACGACCATCCAATACAGACCTCGGCGATGACGAAGCTTAGTGGATCGACTAGCCGATGATACGACGGTGGAGGAATAAAGTTGTGGAAATTTTCCTAAGTGTTCGTCGGCCGTCGGCGGAATATAATGGAAGTTGGAGCCATAGTATCGGAGAAGATCAGTTGAATACCACCGAAATTCCCCCTCAAATTAGTTGAAGGAACATCTGATATCGACTATCGGCCATGGCAATAATTAGTTTTTCAAATCATCGATAATTAGGTGATGGGAACGTCGATATGTGGGCAGGAAAAAGGGTGAAGGCACTGAAGAGAAAGGAGGATTTTCACTAAAAATTAGACATTGAAAGCACCTATGAGACGTCGATGAAACTTAGTTGTTTGAGGCACCGATACGTCGACGGAGGACAGAAGACATAATCACCAAAATGACAGTGACAAAAATAATATTAAAGAGAAAATAAAAAAATTTCTAAGTCATGAAACATCATCGCCATTGGAAACAATTAGAGGATGAGGGTGTTGATGAAGAAGGGTTTCGATGGAAAATAGATGAAGGCAGAGCCGCAGTTTTGGCAGAGATATTCCGAAGATCGCTGAAACGTCATCGAAAAATAGACGACGTAGGTGCCGATGTGTCGGCAGAAGAAAGTAGAAAGAGAAAAAATTTGAAAATTTCTCTAAATATGGGAATCGTCGGTGAAATTTAGATGACGGAACCGCCAATGCAGCGGTGAACACCAAAAGAAATTAGTTGTTCAGATCGCTGATGCCGTTGGTAGAAAATAGTTGTTGGGATCACTGACACCACGGAAGAATTTAGTTGTTTGTTAGTATTCCATTACGGCTGTCATGTGGACTAGTGCGCCAATGACTAGGAGTTCAAACCATCGATGCTCCAATCTCCAACACGTAGCGCTTAGTGGTTCCGACCGCTGACAGACGTTATGGCCCGCACGAAGAAGAAGAAATTTCAGAAATTTTTCTAAGTGTTGAATCCATTAACGATTGACAGAAGTTAGTTGTATTGGTCACCGATGACTTCGGAAGAAGTTAGTGGTTTGTGCGCCCACTGTTGTGGAAGTCTAGAGCACTAATCTTTCGACAGATAAAGGTTTCAACTGCTGATGTCGTATTAGTTGTGCTTTTGACCATCGATCGAAAAACGTTAATGGATGATGAACCGCCATTGCGGCTTCCTAGAAGACTAACTGCCCGATGCCACAACATTTAGTGCTTTCAATCATCAATAGGCTTGTGGCCGAGGAAGACACAAAATTATCGTTGGTCACCGTTGCGGAACCATAGACAACTATCCACCCCATGCACTAAAGCACCCGACCGTCGATGCAGTCGCCGATAAAGTTTGGAGTGTTAGACCACTACAGGATTGACACAATGGATGAAAATACACAAACAAACCGTCGATGAGCCATGAAGAAAGTTAGTCGATCTAGCCACTGAAACACCAGAAGGAAATAGATGAGCAACCCATCGATGCAGATCGGAAGCTTAGACGTTCTGATCGCTGAGACGTCGAAAAGATAGTGAGAAAGAGACCCGATGAATAGTCCAGAATTCTAGAGGACTAGAGGTCCGATACAGTGGAATGTTAGGTGTTTCGACTGCCAAAGTGTCAAAAAAAAATTGTTCAGAAAGGGTCCAATTGGGCCAAAGGAAATTTTGGATTTTTTTTTCCAGTAGATTTTTCTCAGCAAGTTCCAACTGTTTTTAGTAGATTTCTGCAAACTGTTAGTAGATTACAGGACTGAACAAGAAGAGAGAAAATTTTGTGTCTTAGCAAAATTGTTATTTTATGAATTTCCAGAAGAGGATGGTAAGTAGTCTGATTTATTTTAATGATATGCATCTAACAGTTTGCTACTAACACGTTTGCAGAATTATAGACACCTCCAAGAGCAATATTCCTAGTAGAACAGTGTGGTAAAGCAAGGAGTGGTTCAATCATGAGCACCCATGATGGATATGATGCTTGGAATTCTTATGAGCGTGTGGGAGATGCCATGGGAGAAAATGTCCATAACGGAAATGACGACATAGAGTCTAATGGAAGGATATTCCAAGAGACACCGTCAGATGTTGCAGCCACCATGAGAATCTTGATTAAAGCCCAGGAAGAGTAGCATCAGTTGAATGCTGCCATGTTGTAGAGTTTGACAGATTTACAGAGAAAGATAGATTCTGGACGGGGTACAGCAAGACTAGAAGGCAGTAAGATCAGTACTAGGAGAAGGAGAAGGACTTCTAGTGGATCATCTGACTCCAAAGAATCCAGTGGGGATTCAAGCTCTTCTTCTCATAAAATAAAAAGAAGAAGACACCATAGAGATCGCTCTCGGGATGATTTTAAGAAAGCTAAACCTCCTACATTTGATGGTGAGATAAAGATGGGACAAGAGGCTGAAGCTTGGCTTCTTGGGATAAAGAAGTACTTCCAAGTGGAGGATTATTCAGGAAACATGAAGGCAAGAGTTTCCATATTCAATCTGAATGGAAGAGCATCCATTTGGTGGGAACACTTCAAGCAAGTAAAGAGGATCAGTGAAAGGAAACTGAAGTGGAAGCAATTCAAGAAGTATTTTAGGTAGAAATACCTCTCCGACAGGTATTATGATGACAAGATTAAGGAATTCCATGAACTGAGATTGGGACAATAGACCATGGATGAATATTCAAATAAGTTTTTGGAATTGTTGAGGTATGTCCAGTACATCAGAAATGAAAAAGTGAAGGTCCAACTGTTTCTGATTGGATTGCCTCAGTCTTACAAATATAGAACTAAGTTTTATGAACCTAGAACTCTTGAAGAAACAATAAGGAAGGCTAAGTATTTCTATGAGCAAAGCAAAGGTAAACCTGATTACCATAAGGCATGAAAGGACAAGAAGAATTAGAAGTTTGACCAGAGAAAGAAAGGTTTCAAACCTTCTAGATTCAGGAACCAGCAGAAGCAGCCACCCAAGCTACGAGTAAGCCAGTTGGAGTGTCAGGAGAAAAACCTAAGGATCCACAATAGGATAGAAGGCCACTCAAATGTTGGAAATGTGAAGGACTCCACCTACACAAATATTGTCCACTCAAGAATGAGAGTGCAAGGCCAGCTTACAAAATTCAAGAAGAAGAAACAGTGGGTCAAGTAGCAAGGGCAGTTCCTATGATCTATGCAGCACTGGAGGACTGCCAGGAAGATCACCAATCAACTGTGGTTGAAGTTGCAGGTAATATTGTTGCACAATTTGTTTCTATTTTGATTGACCCTGGTTATACTCACAGTTACATTACTCCTAGTGTAGTGTATATTTGTTCTTTTAAGAAAGTAAAGCATAGGAAATCTTGGTTAGTTCAACTAGCCACTAGAACTAAGAGAAAAGTTAGTGAAGTGGTAGAGAAATGTCCATTGGTCATGAATGGATTGGTCACTTGTGTAGATCTGAATGTTCTACCACTTGGTTCCTATGATGTTCTCATTGGAATGGATTGGTTAGAGGCTCACAGAGTAAATCTTGACTGTTATAACAAGAATTTTGAATGCATGGATGAAGAAGGAAACCCAATAGTTGTGAAAGGTATTCCAAAGGTAATTTCAGTAAGGAAGGTTTCAGCAATACAGTTGAAGAAGTTCTGTAGGAAGGGTTTCTAGTTGTATGAAGCTCATATTTTGGAGCCAACATGTGTTGGGCTTAGGGAAGACCCGGGTTCTATACTTTTGTCTTCGCACCAACAAAATACCCACAGTGTTGGCCCTTTCGGCAACAACCTGCGAACAGGTTGCAGTCTCACCTGAAACAGCTATGGGGTGCCGTAGAATCAGGTTTCTGCAAGCAGAAGAGAGACATTACTGTACCTTTAGCTTCTAACAAATGATAATCATAAAATATAGAGATTTGATATTCACGTAGTTAGCTTCACGGTTAGATAAACAAACAGTGCCTTGCTTAACCCTTTACTGGGAATTCACAGCGAAGTTAATATTTAGCAGTGATCTTACTTATCAGTTATTTACTTTTCAATGCATAAAAGAACATAACAAAAACAACACAAAAAACCACGACACAAGAGATAACATGGTTCACCCCCAGTTTAGGGGCTACGTCCACAGAACTGTGTTTTATTCAACTCTTTACAAAAACCACAGTTCTGATCTGTGCACTCAGCTGCAGATCCCTTCAATTCCTCAAGTTGCGCACTAAGCTGTAGATCTCTACGCACACAGCTGCAAATATTCTTATTCACCCAAAAACCCTCTATGCACTCAGCTGCAGAGGTCGTCCACACACATAGCTGGGACTTAACCTTTCTTACAAAACTAGCCTTAGCTTCGCATCAAATCATCTTACATCAAAAGCCTAAACTGACTTCTTTACAAGAGTGCTTATTTATAGTGCACTTATTACAAAACCATGGGCTTAAACCATGGCCACCCCAAACCCTAAACCTTGGACTTAAACCATGGGTTTATTACCAAAAGAAGGCTTTTTCTCAACCCCAAAACCCCTAAGACTATTTTGAGTCACAACTCCGCTTACAAGCTTCCACAAAAACCGTGGAGTTACCAAAATTAAGGACCATTAAGGTGCGCGCCCCAACAGGCCCCTAAGACTCACCAATGTCCCGTCCTGGGACGCTCAGCTGCTTTTTTGGTGGGAGAAATTTGTTGGTGAAGAAAGAAAATGGCTTGCTACGACTGCATCGTCGTCCCTTCTGCTACTGCTACCACGGCAGCGGCTTGCTTGATCCTTCATCCTTTCATCCTGTTGGGGCCTGGAAAATCGCAGGCGGCAACAGTAATGGATTCTCCCCAATCAGCGTTCCCAACTAGCCCACTAACTGTTTGGTATAGGGAATCCGTCCGGTTTACGGTCCGGCCACCGTAGGTCAAAGTAACAACAAATGCTTTACCGGTTGCGGCCTGGCCCACCGAGTTTTTGTATTTTGACTTAAAAGAATGATATGAACGTGCCTAACTAAATGCAGGCTGGTCAAAAACAGGGAGCGGTCACAAAGTGATGCGCAGGTTCTTACCTTTCGTCTTGCTCACAAGCATTCAACCGGGTACAAAAGAAATAAGCTAACTATCTACACTATCCCTAGGGAGCATGGTTATCATTTTGGCTGAGCAATACATTATCATATACAGTAAGGAAAATCACAGATAGCTGATACTTCTCCTAAAGCACATGAACGCTTACAAATATTCAAATAACCAGATAGCCGATCATTCTATAACAACATTTATTGCTCTTAGTGAAAATATATCCCAGAAAAACTACTGAAGAACATTTAACAAGAACATAGGTTCAAAACATCAAATATTCTTACAGCAAATGAAATACAGCTGAAAACAAAATAGTTCCTCTTCAACATTATTCATCGAATTGCATTGGTACATTCCACTTCTTTACTCTTTCCAGCAGAAAAAATTGTAGTTCACTTAGCAAAACAAAGTAGTTCCTCTTACAAGCCAACAATTACAAAATTTTCTAAGGGAAAAAACCCCCTTTCAGTCTTCATTCCCACTATTTAAACTACAGCTGCTGTCCCCTAGGTTTCCCTCAGTGTGTGACCTTTCAGTCTCCTTGCCCTTTCAGTTTCTTCCCCGGCTGTTGCGTTTTCCCAATAATTTTCCGTAAGCGTTTACCTTCTGACCGTAACAGCTGAAACTGCCTCCTTGGTGACTCTGTCGTTCGTCTGTTTTGTTCTTTTCTTCGTTCTAAGCTTCTTTAGCGATCTACGGGGTTCTTCCTATAGAAAAATTTGGTGCATTACCCACTAAACTGAAACATTAAGCGTTAAAATTTCAAATTATAATGATAAATCTACAAGGAGCTAGGCCTGGTTCAGACGAAAATTCGCGGCACAATAAATCGGCAGTCGGGCAGTACTTGGGTCGCACGGGAAAGACTTCTGCTACGGATGGGACAAGGATTCAGCAGCCACCACGGCGGATGGGCACAAGAACTAGGTAAGTGACAACATGAGCGACACAAGCAATCAGATGGCGGAGAGGAGTGGATCGGAGGATAGAATGCTCTGCCACCCGCAACGGCGGATGGAACGCAGGTCAGAGACAGGCGACGAGGGAAAAGAAAAAGTTTGGGTGGGGAACGGTAGGTCGAACATCGGATGATATTTGGATCGGAAGCCAACTCCCTCCTCCCGAGCACAACGGCGGGCGAGCAGAAACTCTAGAGCAAGCGATTTAAACCACCGAAACGGGCGTCGGATGAAACTACCATCGGGCGGAAAGTCTGATCTGGGAGCCGCGACGACGGGTGAGATGGGGCTCAGCATCTTCTGAAAGAGACCCGATCCAAAGAGAAAACCCACAGCGCTAGGATTAATTTGCAGCCAAAAGATCGTTTTTTTTCGTTAAGGAAAAATCAATGTTCTATGGGTAGTAAACAGACCACACGACCCAATCTAAACTGAACGAGGAAAACAAAATATCAGACAATCAATTTCAAGATAAAACAAACAGATATCTTCGAGGGTGCCAAGCTTTTAACAATCAATCCAAGCAACAAATGATGAGGAGGGGTCCCAGAGTTTTAAGTGAAAAATAAAAATCGGGGAGAAAGGTTGCGGCAGCAACAACTGGCGATTTCCTGGTGAACCTAGATCTCTGGGTGATTCCTTCCTTGAATAGCAGACTGTCCTACAACCAATGTATCTATTGAACTTTTCCAGCTATACAGATTTCTCGATAACAGAAGTGTGTACCTCGATCATTGACATTGGTCCAATTCGGGCTATGAGACAAGATTTTCGAGTCCGGATAACTCTGCCGAGGCCAAAATATGAGTTCATTATTAATTTTGTTTTCAGGGGCTAACGGCATTGGACACCACAGGATTGTAGTAGGTGATGAACAAAAATGTTCATTTGTTCCTCATTCCCATGCCATATTAGAAGCTTTTGTGCTTTTCGGATTTTGTACTTTTTTATGAGAGTCTCCATGCATGCCTTTCTTACTGAATTTTAATTCAGGATCCTCTATCCCATAGTGCCCTTTTGTGTGAGTGATGTGCTTAAGGTTTCAGCTCACGGATGGAGAGGATCATTGGCAAATTAGTACTTTATGATCTGGATTTAGCTTTGGACCATGATGTTTTTATAAGAATTCTGACTCTTATCTGCCTTCTGGCATTTATTTCCTAGCATGGGATCATTTAGATTTAACACCCTGTTCATCTTGCTCTTCTCCGTGGGTCCCCTGTCATCGCCCCTTAGATTCTAAGTGTAAAGTGCGCGGAGCCTCAGCATAGTATTCTATACTTTTGAATCTGATTGACCTTACAGGAGGTTAAGTAGGACCTCAATGCACACAAAGATTTCGAGAAACTATTTGGTGGAAGAAATTCGCATTAAAAACCACAGTCTAACTATTCAACGAATGTTTACCATTTCCAGAAATTTGGAGTTCCCCACATAACCATGAGTTAACCACCTTTATTGAAAACAAAGACTCACTTAAAACAAATGAAAGCATAACTCAACATAGCTTATTTATGTACAAGTCAGAAAGCTCAAAAACAACTTAAGAAAAATAAGGTTTGAGAACCAGACCATTAACCGGCAGGTTCTCCTCCCATCCCTGTAAATCCTGTAACATATAGGTAGCAGGGCCAAGTTTAGCAGTGATTTGAAATGGACCTACCCATAGCTGTTGGAACTTAGTGTGCTTCCCTTTCTCATCATGGGGATGGTCCCATTTTAGGACAAGGTCCCCTACTTCCAAGTCCTTCTTCCCGGCTTTGTGCTTGTCAAACCATCTTTTCACTACCTCCTGCTGCTGTTGGAAACGTTCTCTAGCTTTGGATCTGGCCTCTTCTGCTTTCAGAACATTGTATATTCTTACTTGGAGAACTTCATCATCCGACCCCCTAGACTCTTGAGCTAGTATGGAAGACGGGAGCAGGATGTTGGGGGGAAGGATGGCTTCCTTTCCGTACACAAGGGTAAAGGGTGACACTCCTATGGCAGACTTAGGGGTAACTCTATCAGCCCACAGGGCATTGGGTAAGGCTGAGTGCCAACTTCGCTGGTTTTCTATGACGGTCTTCTTCAGGATTCTAATGAGTTTTTTATTGGAGGATTCAGCCAGGCCATTCCCTTGTGAATAATAGTTAGCAGAATAGCGTAATTTTATCCCTTTCTCATGAGAAAATGCAGTAATCTTAATGGATGAAAAGTATTTAGCATTATCAAAAACTAACGAACTTGGAACCCCAAACCTGGTCATGATATGGTCTTGTAGAAAATTGATGACTTCGTCTTCATTTATCTTGCGCAATGGAATAGCTTCGACCCAGCGGGTGAAATAATCAGTTGCCGTAAGAATATACTTGTGTAGCAGGGAGGAATTTGGCTTTATTTCTCCAATGACGTCTATTCCCCATTGCTCGAAAGGCTCAGTGATCATTACAGGCTTTAGAGGTGCTGCTGCTCTGGGTTGTCTTCCACCACATCTTTGGCAAGTATCACATTTTCTGACGTGCGCATGTGCATCCCTGAAGAGTGTTGGCCAATAGTAACCGGCCCTAAGGATTTTGTGGGTCGTAGTGTCTCCTGAATAATGTCCGCCAGCCGGACCATCGTGTAATTCAGACATTACTTTCTCAGCGTCTTCTCTTTCTAGACATCTTAGAAGGACTCCATCATACTTTCTTCTGAATAATATGCCTTCTACGAGTTGGTAGGAAGCTGAATTTAGACGCAAAGCTCTTCTTTGTTTGGAACTCCAATGTTCAGGAAATACCCCTGACTGCAGGTAATGTACAAGGTCTCTATACCAAGATTCAGGAGCTGTGAATAAAGGACAAACATCCATTACATGCAATTCAGCTTCATTATCCCATGCCTGTTCTTCACTATTACTGCTTCCAGTCATCAACTTGCATAGCCCCTGACCTTTCACTATAGTGGCTGGTTTGAATTCCAAATCATATTCTTGAAGGGCTATTACCCAGTTGCCCCTTCTTTCCCCCAATTCCTTTTGAATGAGAAGGGATCTTACGGCTGGGTAAGGGACTATTACCTTGGTTCGATTTTTTAGTATATAAGGTCTGAATTGCTTGACTGCCTTAAATACTGCGTATGCCTGTTTGTCAATGGCTGGGTAGTTTAATTCATCCCCCTGTAGCCCAGTGCTTATGAAATAAATTGGGAATTCATCACCCCCATCTTCCTTTTGCGTAAGTACGGCTGCCAATGAATCATCGGACGCAAAAGTATACATAATAAAGTCTTTGTCAAAGTCTGGACTTTTAAGAGAGGGCGCATGTGCAACAACGGTCTTGATTTTATCGAAAGCATTCTTTTCAGTCTCAGTCCACTTAAACTGTGCATTTTGCTTGACCATCTGCTGCAATGGTTTGACAGTCTGGGCAAAATCAGGCACGAATCTTCTTACAAAGTTTATTGTTCCCATGAAGGATTGCATTCCCTTCTTATTATGAGGCATGGGAATTTGTTCAATGGCCTTAATCCTTTCTGGGTCTATAGAGATACCTTTCTTTGAAATTATATGCCCCGGTGACTTGCCTTCTGTGATAGCGAACACGCATTTTTTAGGATTGAGGGAAATGCCATACTTCCGACAACGCTCAAAAATTTTCTTTAGGTGGAACGCGTGCTCCCCTCGTTTATTGGAAAATATTGTGATATCATCAAGGTAAACTACCACACTTCATCCTATCAATCCCCGAAAAGCTATATCCATAGCTCTCTGGAATGTCGCTCCGGCATTAATAAGTCCGAAAGGCATTCTTCTGTAGGCGAACGTTCCCCATTTAGTTCTGAAAGTTGTCTTTAATCTGTCTTCCTCGGCTACTAGCACTTGGTTGTAACCAGAGAAACCGTCCAACAATGAAAACATTTCAGAGCCAGAAACCATCTGTAGCAATTGCTCCATGGGAGGTACCGGGTAATTGTCTTTGTCTGAGGCGCGATTTAGATTTCTGAAGTCCACGCACAGCCTAATCTCTCCCAATTTTTTCCTAACAAGCACCAGGTTTGAAACCCATTCAGAATGCCTAACTTTAAAGATAATCCGAGCGTCCAGCAGTTTCTTCACCTCACTTTGAATTAGTGGTTCCAGCTTTGGGTGCATCTTCCTCAACGGCTGCTGATATGGCTTGACGCCTGCTTTAATAGGAATGATATGTTTGATGATATTAGTGTCATAGGTTTTTAAATCTGTATACGTCCATGCAAACACATCTTTGTACTGCTTAAACAGACTAAGGAATTTGTCTCTTTCAGCTTGTGAACAGCACTTGCCGAGGTTCACGAACTTAGGCTCCGTTTTAGTCCCTAAGTTTATTAGCTCGAACTGTAAAGTTGAGCTGTGTGTCTTCACGTTAGCGGGTCTCCTAAATTTCTCATTCAAGTCAAACATTTTCTCCAGCGTCCTGACTCCTTTGGGAATGAAATTGTCATATTTCATTTCAGTCTGATGTTCCTCATCGTCTATGATAGCTCCTTTAAAAGTCTCATCATTTGTCAAGCATTCGATTATTTGCTGATCATCATCAAATACTCGCAGGTTGGTGATCATGTCCGGTACTGAAGGCCTGAAAAGTAATTCAATAGAACATTTGTTATTGGTGGGAACCAGCCTGGCAGCTGATGTAGCTAAAAGATCAGTGGCTGCATTTTTTATTCTTGGAATTGAAACAATGTTAAACGCATGAAAACACTTAAGCAATTCCCATACCTCGTTTTGGTAAGCTTTCAAATGAGGGGAGATACAGTGTATTTGATTTTTTATCTGCTTTACAACTATTTCTGAGTCCCCAAAAACTTTTAAATTACAAACCTGTAGCTCAATCGCCTTCTTGAGTCCCTGTAGTAATGCTTCATACTCAACTGTATTGTTAGTACACTCAAATTCTAACCTACAGGACAAGAAGTATTTATTTTTTGTGGATCAATAAGGACACAGCCAGCCCCTGACCCTTCTAATGTTTTTGAGCCGTCAAAATATAAAGTCCAAAAAACATTGTCTACTGAAAATGAATCTATTCCTACAGCTAAATCTACTATTTTACAGTCAAGCTCATCAGCCTGAGAAAAATGAAGGAGGTCAGGCTGGGTGTTAGGTGTGCTGCTAGCCTCTTCCGCTTGATAATTCCCTGGTTCTAGTTCAAGAAAGTAGTTTCCCAATACAGATTCAACTGGTACATTCTTCCCATCCAATTGAGTGACATTGTACTTCATATGAGGTTCTCTCAAAACCTTGATCTGATTAGGACTCCCTTTGTACGGCAACCAAAGATGTGACCAATTTGTGGCGAAATACCCATTTAATTTGGCCGACCAATCTCTGCTCAAGACCAAGCCGTAAGCATCTGGTATGTCAGCCACTACAATGTTGATGACTTGGCACACTCTATCATCGGATGCCAGGCGGATTAGCACGTCCTCCATTTCGCCAACTACCTTGACGTCCGTCCTTTCCAACTGCACCACTTTCCACGTTGTTGGCTTGGGCTGCCCATTTATTTTCTTACATACTGATATGGGCATGACATTAATTGACGCCCCTGAATCCGCTAGACAACTGTGCACGTTATGATTAAAAATTTCAAACGTCAAGAGGAAAGGTGGATGTTTGGTTTTAGACTTACCTCTAGTACTAGCTTCCCCGATTTCTTCTTCCTCCCGAGGCTGATTGTCTGTGGGCAACTTCTCTTCTGATATTTCCAGCGCTTTCAACAATTTTTCTTTCTGCTGAAGCACTTTGCACATTTCAAACAGCGAGACGTTTGCCTTTATCTTCTTTAAATCTTCAACAATGTCATATTCGATTAGTTGTCTAATGGACTGAGATTTATCAGCGTTCGCATTCTCTTCATTTGGCCTGGGAGGCGTCCTGTTTTGCTTCGGATTCTGGCTGGTAATGGTAAATTCCGGAATCTGATCAGCCAATGATTTGTCTTGAAATCTCTTTTTTATATTTCTTTGCAGCCTTCGAATCTTTGGGAGCAGAAGACTGTCATCACTAACCTCCCCTTTGCTCCTAGTTGTGACGTTAGCCTCCCTGATATCTTTGCGTCCCTGTGTATTTTCTTCTTCTGCGTCGATTACGGAGACAGAACTCCATAATGCCATAGTCTCTTCCTCCTGATCTTTCGTAGAAGTGGATGCGGCATTTTCTTTCCTTTCATCATCATCTTCTTCTGTCAATCTCGAATCCAACATTTGATTCATGACCAATGTCATAGAATTTATCCATTGCGGACAGTTTTTTTCGGAATGAGGCTATTGATGAAAAGTACAGAAATTTTCCATCCCTATTTCTGTCAGATTCATGGATGCCGTTTTCTGAGGAGGAGTTTGGGTCTGGTTGCTATCTTCTCTTTTCTTATAGTACGGCCTGAAAAACGTTTGTGTTTATTTTTCCTTTTCTAAGTCCATGATCTTATTGGACAGCTTTTGCATCATTTTAGCCATACTTTCATAGTCTGGCGTCTTTTCATATTTCGGCTTGGTGAACAGTAAGGTTCTCCTTTTCTCCCCTAACTGTTCAGGATAATCTTCGACGCTCTCCCTTTCAGCCTCCACCACTTCTGCCTCTTCATAAGTCTCTGTCAAAGTAGGCTTGGCCCTACCTTTTGCAAACATGGCTAAATCAGGACCCAAAGCTGAAGTATAGTATTCAATCAGTACTTTGTCTGAAGGTTTATCTATTTCAGAGAAATTTTTTAGATATGCTGAAAACCTTTGTGTAAAGCTGTGCACCTTTTCTTTTTTTTCTTTCTTCAATGCACACAATCCTTTCATGAGGGAGGCGTGAGTCTTTTGGATGGCATACTTACTTCTGAATATTCTCTTGGAAGTATCCTAGTCTGGGATAGAATTGGCAGGCAATCCAAAATACCACGAAGCCGCAGCTCCTTTGAGGGTATGTGGGAACAATCTACAAACCACATATTCATGCTCCCCTACCTTCAGTCCTTCTATAGCCAAATAAAAACTCTGTAAGTGATCATCCACTAATATCTTCTCGTTTGGGTCGAACTTAGGTAATAACTTTTCGAAGGCTTGAGGTAGGTCGTGCAGAGGTGGGGTCAGATTTAGAGGTGATCTGGCTTTCCATGCGGGCGGTGGAGGATTAGGTGGGGGTTGATTGGCGTTAACACCGGCCATGAGTCGAGGTGGAGAATGCAGAGGTGAAACAACAGGGGTGGGAGGATGTGAACCAACAGGGGTGTGAACAGGAGAGCTGTAAGGAGTGTCTGGGCCTATTTGGTTCAAAGGCAATTCAATCTCTTGTAAGGCAGTCTCCACAAGCTCTTGCCAGTGTCCAACCAACACTGAATCTTCTATTATAGGACGGTCTTTCTTCTTGTACTCTCTTCTAGGCAACTCGGGGATAATTGGCAACCCTCCGATCTTCTTTACATACGCACGGGTATGTCTTCTTAGATCATTTACAATTTCATTGCGAACAGGATATAGATGTGCTCTGTTTTCTTCTTCTGGAACTGGATTTAGTGGTCCACTAATTTCAGAACTGTGACCAGCGGAATAATCTCTGTAAAACGGGTTTCCTCGGCCAGCCATGCACTGGCGGCCCTCCTTCTAACGCCAAAACTGTTGGGGCCTAGAAAATCGCAGGCGGCAACAGTAAGGGATTCTCCCCAATCAGCGTTCCCAACTAGCCCGCTGACTGTTTGGTATAGGGAATCCGTCCGGTTTACGGTCCGGCTACCGTAGGTCAAAGTAACAACAAAGGCTTTACCGGTTGCGGCCCGGCCCACCGACTTTTTGTATTTTGACTTAAAAGAATGATATGCACATGCCTAACTAAATGCAGGCTGGTCAAAAACAGGGAGTGGTCACAAAGTGATGCGCAGGTTCTTACCTTTCGTCTTGCTCACAAGCATTCAACCGGGTACAAAAGAAATAAGCTAACTATCTACACTATCCCTAGGGAGCATGGTTATCATTTTGGCTGAGCAATACATTATCATATACAGTAAGGAAAATCACAGATAGCTGATACTTCTCCTAAAGCACATGAACGCTTACAAATATTCAAATAACCAGATAGCCGATCATTCTATAACAACATTTATTGCTCTTAGTGAAAATATATCCCAAAAAAACTACTGAAGAACATTTAACAAGAACGTAGGTTCAAAACATCAAATATTCATACAGCAAATGAAATACAGCTGAAAACGAAATAGTTCCTCTTCAACATTATTCATCGAATTGCATTGGTACATTCCACTTCTTTACTCTTTCCAACAGACAAAATTGCAGTTCACTTAGCAAAACGAAGTAGTTCCTCTTACAAGCCAACAATTACAAAATTTTCTAAGGGAAAAAGCCCCCTTTCAGTCTTCATTCCCTCTATTTAAACTACAGCTGCTATCCCCTGGGTTTCCCTCAGCGTGTGACCTTTCAGTCTCCTTGCCCTTTCAGTTTCTTCCCCGGCTGTTGCGTTTTCCCAATAATTTTCCGTAAGCGTTTACCTTCTGACCGTAATGGCTGAAACTGCCTCCTTGGTGACTCTGCCATTCATCTGTTTTGTTCTTTTCTTCGTTCTAAGCTGCTTTAGCAATCTACGGGGTTCTTCCTACAGAAAACTTTGGTGCATTACCCACTAAACTGAAACATTAAGCGTTAAAATTTCAAATTATAATGATAAATCTACAAGGAGCTAGGCCTGGTTCGGACGAAAATTCGCAGCACAATAAATCGGCAGTCAGGCGGTACTTGGGTCGCACGGGAAAGACTTCTGCTACGGATGGGACAAGGATTCAGGAGCCGCCACGGCGGATGGGCACAAGAACTAGGTAAGTGACAACATGAGCGACACAAGCAATCGGACGGCGGAGAGGATTGGATCGGAGGATAGAATGCTCTGCCACCCGCAACGGCGGACGGAACGCAGGTTAGAGATAGGCGACGAGGGAAAAGAAAAAGTTCAGGTGGGGAACGGAAGGTCGGACGTCGGATGATATTTGGATCGGAGGCCAACTCCCTCCTCCCGAGCGCAACGACGAGCGAGCAGAAACTCTAGAGCAAGTGATTTAAACCACCGAAACGGGCGTCGGATGAAACTACCATTGGGCGGAAAGTATGATCTGGGAGCCGCGACGGCGGGTGAGATGGGGCTCAGCATCTTCCAAAAGAGACCCGATCCAAAGAGAAAACCCACAGCGCTAGGATTAATTTGCAGCCAAAAGATTGTTTTTTTTTGTTAAGGCAAAATCAATGTTCTATGGGTAGTAAACAGACCACACGACCCAATCTAAACTGAACGAGGAAAACAAAATATCAGACAATCAATTTCAAGATAAAACGAACAGATATCTTCGAGGGTGCCAAGATTTTAACAATCAATCCAAGCAACAAATGATGAGGAGGGGTCCCAGAGTTTTAAGTGAAAAATAAAAATCGGGGAGAAAGGTTGCGGCAGCAACACATCCTTAGTAGAATACGGCCATCTCTCGTGATGTTGTCAGCCTCCGTCATATTTATGGTGGTCCAGGGGGTCATTGGGCCTTCTATCAGCGACCCCATCCTTCGAACTGCCTCCCGTTCATTTCCTATTGAACATTTGACCATCCACAACATTGGGTCCTTAACAGGCAGTGCCCCTGTGATTGCATGCCACTGTAATTTTGCATAAGACAAACAGCATGCCTCCATTCTTCGAGATCCTCCTGAGTCTTTCCTGAGGGTTTGTGCCTTTCTTCATTCCACTTAGATCGAACTTATGCCTTAAATTTCTTTCTGGTTGATCGTATCTGCATTGGTTGCTTTGGCGCTGGAAACGCCTCCTCACAAGGAGGGTTGCTCATAAGGTTCTGCAGACTTCTCTCCCTGAACTCTCGTAACAATTCCTGGACTTCGTGATCATTTGACATGGTGCTTAACTGTAAACTTAAATAAGTGTACAATGTAGGAGTCGGAGGCCGGTGTAGCTTCTTATAGAATCCCGCAACAAAATCTGTCATCATGGTGCATTAATGGCGCCAAATCTGATGGTATGATGGTAAATTCGGCCCACACGGCGCTAGATCATGACAGGCAGTTCATGTGCCGATGCCGCCAAGTCGAGTTTGTCCCATCAGTCACATTTTAGGCTGTGACACACCTTTTTTCTTCGACACAACCACTAACTTCAACTTCGCCTCAATGAGTATCCTCGACATAATATTCGCCTTCGACCCATCCTGACCCACACGGCAACCAAAACTCAACCTTCAAACTTTGACAGTCTTCAACACTTCTTAGTTTTGAGAACAAGTTCATTATAGTCTAGTACCCAATTCCAACTGTTCTTGGTACTTAGACTATCCTTCTTGCTGTTACTTCTGATTAAGGGGTCCCGGCTTGTCCCTGTACTTCTTTAACCTACTTCCATTCAGCATGGAAGGTAAAATTTCTCCATTCAATTTAGCTAACTGGACTGTGCCACCATCAGTAACTCTCTGCACTATGTATGGTCCTTTCCAATGTGTCTTGAACTTCCCCAGGAATTTCATGAATTTACTGTCATATAAAAGCACAAGATCACCATTCTGGAACTGCTTCCTCTTAATGTGTCTATCATGCCATGCTTTTTCTCTAGCTTTCTGTACTTACTGCTGGAACCCTGCAATGAATCTGTCCTCTTCAAGTTCTAGTATCTTTTCCATCCTTTCTTTCATCATATCTGGGTCATCCATCTCTGTGAAAGCAGATATTCTGAGGCTAGGAACAATGTACTCCATGGGCATGACTGCTTCTTGTTCATAAACCAACCTAAAAGGTGTATGGCCTATCAACTTCTTGCAGGTGGTTCTATAATCCCATAGTACTGCTAGAATTATAATATCCCAGTCATTTTTGTTAACATTGCAAACCTTCGTCAGAGCATGTTCAAGGATCTTGTTAAAGGCTTCAACAATGTCGTTTGCTTGAGGATGATAGGCAGTACTCTTATGATGATATACTTGAAATTCTTCAGTCAATACTTCAATAGTATTATTTAGGAAATGTGATCCTTGATCACTCATAAGAATTCTAGGACACCCAAATCTTGACAAGATTTTATCGAAGATGAACTTCGCAGCTGTAGCAGCGCTATAGTTCTTGACCGGTTGAGCTTCGGCCCAACGAGTAAGGTAGTCGATTGCTGTTATAATGTATCTTGCTTCGGATTTCTTTGCAGGAGGATTGATAGGTCCAACAAAATCAATAGCCCACTTTTCAAAGGCTTGTAAAGTTACCTGTGGAACTAGAGGCATCTCGTCTCTCCTGGATGGTTTACCTGTCCTCTGATAGATGTCATAGCTATGGAAATACTCTCTTGCATCCTTATGTATTGTGGGCCACCACAATCCAGCTATCAGAATATTCTGTGCTGTAGCTTTTCCTGCGTAATGACCTCCTGCTACGCCAGAGTGTGCCTCAGCCAAAATTAATGGCTTCTCGTGCTCCAGGACACATCTGCATAGTATTTCATCTGGTCCCATCTTATATAGCTATCCTTCTATTAAGGTAAAGTCGGCTGCTCTAACCACCAGCTGTTTCTTCTGCTGTGTTGTCATTTCGGTGGGTGTAAAACCTATAGATAAGTACTAAAAAATATCCTGAAAATAGTCATCAACCATCTGGATGGAAAACAACTGGGCATCAGGAAGAGCTTCGTCCAAACTAGTGGGCTCTTCTCCTGACTCGAGCCTCGACAAGTGGTCAGGACCTAGGTTTAGTCTTCCAGGTTTGACTATGATCTCAAAGTCATATTCCTGAAACAGAATCAACCATCTACATATCCTTCCACCTAGCATAGGCTTGTTAACCAAATACTTCAAAGCAGAGTGGTCAATGAACATCTTAAAATGAGATCCTAACAGATAATGTCAAAACTTCTGCAATGCATAAACCATAGCTAGACCTTCTCGTTCTGTAGTAGTATAATTTTTTTCTGCTATGGACAAGTTTCTACTTGCAAAATAAATAGGGTGATCAATATTACCTTCACCTAACTGAGCCAATACTATACCCAGAGCAATGGAGGATGCATTGACATGCACATGAAACTCCTTATTCTAGTTAGGGAATACTAAGATAGGGGCAATTACCATCTTTTCCTTCAAAATATCCAAGCTTTCTTGACACTCAGGTGTCCATTCAAACTTAATATCTTTCTTCAACTACTTTTCCATAGGTGTTGTAATTTGAGCATATCCTTTAATGAATTTCCTGTAATATCCAGTATGACCAAGCGTAGTGTGCAGTTGTTTAACAGACTTCGGAGGTGGCAGGTTCACAATAATGGCTATATTCGCAGGATCCATCATCAATCCTTGCTTACATACAATGTGACCTAGAAGAATTCCAAAAGGGGCACAAAAGATACACTTTTTCAAGTTCAAGGAAATCTGATGCTGTCTACATTTGTCCAGCATAAGTCTTAAACTAGCTATGTGGTCTTTTAATAACCCAAAGATAGTCCAATCATGAAAATAAAATTCTAAGAATTTATGTATAAATTCCTTAAAATCAGAGATGACTACTCTAGAAAACATAGCAGATGCATTCTTCAATCCAAAGGGCATAACTGTATACTGGAAGGATCCCATTTCTGTGGTGAAGGTTGTCTTATGTCGATCTTCTGGAGCAAGTCTAATCTAATGGTAACCTGAAAATCCATCAGTAAAAGAGTACACTTCTTGACCTCCAACATTGTCTAAAACTTCATCTTTGAAGGGAGTGGGGAAAGGATCATGCAAACAGGCATCATTCAACTTCCTCAGATCAACACAGATTCTGATTTCTCCCTTAGTCTTCTTTTCTTGCAACACCATAGGACTGACCCATTCGGATTCTTCAACAGGTTCAATGATTCCTGCAGCAAGCATCTTATCTAGCTCCATTCCGACTTTTTCCTTATACTTAGGGTTCATCCTATAACAGTGTTGTTTCACAGGCTTCGCATCAGGTTTCAAAGGGGTATTTATCACTCCTATATCACCAAGGATACCTTTCATCTCTGAGAACTTTGTCGAAAATAGGTCTTGATACTCATGGAGAAGTTGGGTCACTTTGCTCACCATTTCGTCATCCCAATAATCTCCAATGGTAGCATACTTAGGGTTTTCTTCTGACCGAATGTTTACGGTCCGCGTCTTCAGGGGCTGAGTCACTTCAGGTGCTTCAACTGCTGGTCCATGTACTTTGTAGTGTCCTTCTGACTCAGGAATGTTAATGTTGCGTGGATCGTCATCCTCGTCAATTGCGAGGTTATAACATTCTACTGCATTAGCTTCTTGTTCCTTCCAATCAAGTTGGTATTCTGCTATTTCTTGATCATCAAATACTTTAGTATGGATTAACCTAACAGCTGCATTTCCAAAGTAGGACAAACCTCATTAATAGAAAATGTCAACAAAAAACTATCAACAATACTATCCCAACTTACAGTACCGTGGCAAAGCTCAACCTCTGCATACCAGTTCTTTGCTATAGGTTCTAGGGTGTGCACAAACCTATGTACCCATTCTTCACGAGGTACATGCTTCCATGCTTCATAGCATTGCTCCAAATGTCCCTGAGGACTAGTCTTACCATTAAACCTACTTCGCACCTCCTGAAGTTGGTCCTTGAATCTTAGGAAAAGGGACTTCTGGCACGCTTCCCAGCTATGAATGTGCTGCAGCTGCAACGATTTCCCAAAATTCTAAAAATTTAGGACCCTCCTTTGCATGGATTAGTTTGATTTTCTACATGAAATTGGTCTAAGAACTTTTAGAAAGATGTTGCTGGTGCTTGGATTGAGCTACCCATTGTTTTGATTTCTTCCTCTGATGCCTTAAGTCATCCACTATGTGATCAGGTCCTATCGCTGCCCTTAAGCGCATTTGAAAACTTGCTGGAATTGGAAGATGAGTTGTTTTGGTCTTCCGCAGTTGCGGATGGGTCTTAGCTTTGGTCTTCGGTAGTTGCAGACGGTTTTTACTTTGCGGAAAGAAAAACCCTCTGACTTCCAACCCATTGGGTTTTTCACGTTGGATGCTTTTTGGTTCGGCATTGGAAGCTTTTGTGAATTTTTCTTCCGCCATTGCGGATGGGTTTTCGATTTGTGACTTTCGGTTTTCTCCCGATCCGAATAATTTTTTCAACTGCTTTTGAGTTTTGAGTCGGAACCGTTTATCATGTCATTTTTCCCCATTGCTGAAAGATTCAAACTTTCATCTCCCGATCTAAAACCTTCCGACGTCCGATCTCACAACTGCTACTCGATTGAACAACCAGAATGGAAGGCTCAGCGCTTTGAACATCCGCCGTAGCGGAAGAACGTTAGCTTTTATCCTCCGATTTGAAAACCTTTCGACGTCCAATTTTCTGATTTTGTTTTTCCGCCATGCGGGTCTCCGCGGCTGGGTCTACGTTTTTCCCGTCCGCCGTTGCGGAAGGGAGATTACTTCCGACCCCGATTCAAAAGCTCGCCGATGTCTGATATTTTTACCTCGCACGTGTAAGAGATATATATATACGGGGACGGTATATTGTTATTCTATTGTTTTTTTTTTTCGCTAAGCACTATCGCCATCGAGCTGTCGTTTTCTTGAGGTAGCAAAGATCCCCGCTGTTGGTGTACCTACATCCAGGTGGCAGCTAAGGAAGTCGGACCGTCATCGATCTGCCATACTCGCCATATAGCCAGGTAGGATCCTCGTCGATTTTCCCATTCCATTTTGAGCTGTTAGCAGTTTTCTATGGTGGTGTTAGGTCCCCGGTCGTTTTCCTCGACCCGCTAGGTTATACGCTTATATAAGTGGAAGTTTTATCTTTTTGACCGTCAGAGAAGCCTTTTTTTTCCGCCATCGTTCATCTTGCTACCCTGTGCATAGGAATTGAGGGGTTTCGGCGCAGACGGCCGTTACACTGTCTACGCCAAACCGCCCTTCACGGTTTTGATAGGTATGAGGTAGGTTTTCCATGGACTGCTTTGGCGGTTTGGGGCTATTTTCCCGTGGTGCGTTACCTGTATTTTTAGCCCTAGCCATTTTCACCTTCGCGGTTCTGCGCATCCTCGTCGAGCTTAGTATTGAACCCGTGGCTTGCCGGAGGAGACATGTCTTTTCCATTGGTGTAGGCATGGAACCATTGAGAAAGCGTCATAGTTACTACTGTTGTTTCCTGCATTGATTAAACCCCAGCCATTTTGTATCTCTATACTTCAAGCTACCCCGTAGAGCTTAGCGGTCAAGCCTCAGCCTGTGGGGGGGAATTTATCGTTATTCTTAGTTTGTTGACCAAAGGGGCGTGGGTATGGTTTTGCTAAGGCGTCGTTGAAAGCCTGCATAGCTTCTACGATCTTCCCCATGCAACAAAAGGACCATGGCATGCATAGAAAGCAGAATTGGGTGGCCTATTGATGTAGATTTCCTTGTCATCTAAAATGTGGTTGATATAATTGTTCAATATTATACAGCAGTAGTATATTGTTTTTTTTTTCCTACTATATGTGACATGTTTGCATCATGCCAGATATAGACAAGGTCATTAAATGATGCACTTTGGTTCTGACAGTTCAGATTAGTTAGGCCATTGTAGGCTATCCATGCATACATCTATCTCTCTAACAAATTGTCGTTATGATACAAATTGAAGAAGTAAAATGCTGCACACTGTCATATAAATGTCTGCACCCTAAATTTCTCAATGTTACAATGTTATATATGGTAGGGAGAATTCAAATCCACCATGTCAAAGAGGCAGAAGAAGAAGGCCCCTGTGGTCGAAGAAGAGCCAGAAGTAGAGGTTGTCACGAAGACCGAATAGATATATGAAGACACTCAATGTGTTTCTGGTGTTGAACCCGAGTACAAGTGGGGTGAAATATATAGATTGATTTCCCACAGGGAGGTTCCCGACATGGGCCTCAAAGAAGAATCCGTCTATGCTAACATAGAGAAATCTTCTCTCATGAAGGTTGCCACTTGACCAGAGTTGTTCCCATGCTCTGAATTAATTGGTTGGATTCTACCTCGAGTGGATACAACTACAATGATTATGGGAAATGTTGAAGGACAGGGCTATGTTGCATTTAGCCCTGGATATGTAGCATTGGCTTATCACCTACCAGAAGCCCAAGTTTTCTTATCTGATGATTGGCTGAACAGCATCAGAATGGACCTGGTGGAAACTCTTAAGAGAATGTTGTTGCAGGGAAAGCATTACCGGTACAGACTGACTAGTGAGTATGATACAAAAAACTTGAGGGATCCCTATATATTTATAGCTCTGATGCTTAATAGGGTCTTTGGGAGAGATCATGGTAGACTCTTCAAGCTAGAGTGGATACCCATCATTTTTCATGTGGCCACCCAAGGGATAATTTTCAATTGGGCCAGCATGGTATCCAGCAGTCTTTCTTCTTGCTTGACCTCAGCCTTGGAGGGAGAGTCCCAGAAAAGATCGAAATTCTATATGAGTTCAATATTGATAGACTACATATTGTGCAACCAGCCTTTCCCCAGTCTCAGGTGCATCTGGGAAAGGGAAAGAATGCATGTTTATGCCGCTTATAGACCATTGTGGGCTCACCAGTACCATAGCCATTACAGAGAGGTTTGTGAGCACTTCATTATGCCACTGTACACACTCATTTTCTGGAAGGAGTGTGACTGTATGTCAGAAGAAGCCATGCAAGTAATAGAATAATACGCGGATTATTACTTAACTGAAAATGGCATGTACTTCCGGATGTTTGGAGGATCAAGAACACCTTCACTGCTACCCAAATATGCAACGGATTACATAATACACAAGGAGGTAGTCAAACAAGTGTTCATAGATGGAATAGGTAGTTTTCTATTCGAACATAAGAAGACTGCCTACCCTCCTTTTCCTTTCAAGCTAGGAAGCTACAAATTCACCAAGGTGAAACAAGCTGCTGAATTCGTAGAAGAGTTGCAGAAGTTCCATTTTGGCAAGATGCCTTTCTGGAGAAATGATACTCACGGAAAAGTAGCTGAGCACTGTAAAGAGCACAAGGTGCATTTCGAGTATACCCACCATTTCGATAGGGATGAATCTGTCTTCCGAAATGCCCCGAACATGACAGCACTGAAGAGAAGATTCAAGAAGAAAATCACTACCATAGGTGGGAAAGGGGATGAACATGCTAAGGCTGAGGAAGAAGCCAAAAGGAGAAATGAAGAAGCCTATAGGTTAGCGAAAGAAGCTGTAGAAAGGCTGCATACAGAAGGAGAAAGAAGAGCTACTCAGGAAGCAGCTGATAAAGCAAAGGAAGCATCCAAAGAAGTAGAAGAAGCAAAGAAAAATCTCGATGAGGAGCTCCAAAAGCAAGAAGCTGAAAGAATAAAGTCGACCCAGCAGTCAGCTTCTGAAACAGCAGCAGGGCAGACCCAGGAGGTGGAAAATCCCGAGGTTCAGACCTCTCAAATACCTGCTACCAGCATACCCATGGTCCCCACACTCAAGTTGGTCCCCTTTGTGCAGGAAAAGGGAAAGGAAATCCCTGACTTCAACACAGTATATTATGATAGGGAAATGAAGAGAATAATAAAGAGGACAGAGAGGAAAGTTGAGGCGGAAGGTCTACCTGGTAAAATGATAACAGATATAGCCATTATGTTAGGAATAGACCAGGATCCGAGATTTACCCTAAGAGCTGGGTCTGAATTCATCCAAGATTCAGAAGATAATGTAATCAAAATCATGATTGACTTGGAGCAATCAAAGAAATCCTCTGCTCAATTGAAAGATACATTGAGGCATGAGAAGGAAGAGAGCAACAGGCTCAAAAGGAAAAATGAAGATGTACAATGGGAAATGAAGTCCTCAAGAGCTGAAGTACAGGCTCTCCAAGTAGAAATGCAAGTCAAGGAAACAGCACAGGAGGCCCTAGAGAAAGTGCAGAAGGAATGCCAAGATCTAAAGAGTGAGAAGGGACAGCTACTGGCAAAAGTGGAGGAGCTAGAATAGCAACTGAAGATCCTCTTGCAGGCAAATGATCTGCGCACTCAAGAACTGAGAAAGGAACATCAGGAGTAGATTTATTCTTTGACCACTACTTTGGAAGTGGAAAGAGAATGGCAGGTTAATCTCCAGCCTTTCAAGGAGCATGTATTGACCCAGAAAACCAAGATACTGCAGCTGCAGATTGCTGTTGAAGAAGAAAGATGTAGAGTGCTGCAAATCGATGGCCGGTTGGAGGATATCCTGGAAACTGCATCCTACTTTGTGGACTGATCCCACAACGTCCTAGAGGTCATAACTGCAAGAATGGAAAGGTTGGAGAACAATGAAGAAACCCCAGCGGATCTACCGGCAAAAGACCAGCAGGACCTCAAATAGGACTATAACCTAGTGGAGTTTTCCATTAATACCACTGAAGACTTTAAGAAGGTAGTAAAGAAGACAAAGGGATTATGCACCGATTTTTTCAGAAGACTTCTCATCACATATAACTGGTGCCAGATAGAAGCGGAAGAGAGGCTTGAAGCTTTCCTAGATCACGATGCCTTCGTGGAGCTATTGCAGAAGAGATTCCAGGAGGAAGAAGCTAAGGTGCAGAATATCAAATCCCTGGATGATTTGATCTTGAGAAGCCAAGTGGCTCATCCAGCTGTCAATGTACAGCTTCTGGAAGATCAGCGCCGATTGAGTACATCCAGAGTCGAGGCTATCAAGAATCAAGCTGAGAATTTTGAGATAAATATTCAGTTTTTAGAGCCTTGCGCTTTTGAAGGCATCTCTAATGAAGCTGCAGCATGGAGGAAGTTTCTAGATAGTCAAGTGGGCCCCTCCTCATGAAGGATCGGTCATTATTGTAATTTGTAACTATTTTGTAAAACATTTAAGGAAAATAGAACGTTGGGAGACGAGAGGTTGGGAAGCCCAAAGGTCACTTTGGGCAACCCAACAGTCTGACCCTTTTTGTATAAATGTAAAAGACTTAGAAGAAGAGAGGACTTTTTCCCAGTGAGACTGGTGAAGACATATTGTAAGAAGAACTATTTCCTTTTGCAATAGAAAATTACAGTTTTCCTATTGGAGAAAGCTTAGTGGAATATTCAAATGTTGTGCTATGGATTTGTTGAAGAGGAGTTATCTTGTTTTCAGCTTTATGTCCATTAACTGTGAGACCGTTCTAACTCATTGAACCTATGTTCTTGTATGAATGTTTTCCGGTTTATTTTATGAAGATTTCCACTATGAGTAATGGATGTTGTTCATAAACAATTGGCTATCTGATTGTCGAAATATATTTAATCTTTCATGTGTTGTAGATGAGAATATCAGCTACCTATAATTTCTATTTATAATGCATGAATAATCCACATTACTCATAAATAAATCATATTTTGGCTCCCCGGGGATAGGTAGTTAGATGGATAGTTAGTTTATTTCATTCTTGCATATGTGATGTAGAAGCTTGTGAACCTAAGACGAGAAGTAAGAACCTGCGCATCACATTGTGACTATTCCTTGCATCCTAATCACCCTGCATGATTAAGCAGGCATATGCATCTCATACATAAGTCAAAAAATACAAAAATATACACGGTGGACCGGGCCGCAACCGGTAAAGCCTTGTTTTGTTACTTTGACCTACGGTAGCCGGACCGCAAACCGGACGGATTCCCTATACCAAACAGTCAACGGGCTAGTTGGGAACATTGATTGGGGAGAATCCCTTTCTATTGTTGCCTGCGAATTTCCAGGCCTCAACAGTTCTGGCACTAGAAGGAGGGCCGCCAGTGAATGGATGGCCGTGGAAAATTAGTTTTCGCAAGATTAAGTTATCAGCAGATATTTGAAGCTTTCATCCTGACCCAAGTACTTACAGGTTTTGGTTATACCTTTGAAATAAGAAAGCATTTTCTCACCCTAAGTTGCTCTTCACTCAAATTTTGTTCTTTGGCCTGTGCCTATGGCTGGCATAAATGCAAACCAGCCCAATCCATTTCCTGCATGGAGATCCAGATCCCCTCTAAACCTTACAGCGCCTTTGCATAACCTACCTCAGGCCTTTGACAAGTTGTTTCCTAGGTTTGACCCCGAAGAAAGGACTGCTGTGGATGACCACCTGCAAAGCTTTTATCTAGCATTAGAAGGGCTAAGGGCTGGGGAGTATGAAGATGTGGTCTGTAGACTTTTCCCGCGCACCCTGAAAGGAGTAGCAACGTCCTGGTATTTCAGCCTCCCTGCAAATTCTATTCCCGACTGGAATACTTTTGAAAGAATATTCAGAAATAAATATGCAACTCAGAGAACTCATGCCTCATTAATGAAAGGTCTTGGTTTGTTAAGAAAAGAGAAGAATGAGAAGGTACATGTTTTCACTCAATGATTTTCAATATACCTAAAGAACTTCTCTGAAGCTGACAGACCCTCAGACAAGGTCTTAATTGAATATTATACCTCAGCCCTGGGGCCTGAGCTGGCCATGTTTGCCAAGATGAAAGCCAAAACCACATTGGTAGAGACTTATGAAGAGGCCGAAAGAGTAGAGGCTGAGAGGGAAAGTGTAGAATATTATCCTGATCTACCTAGAGAAAAAACTACAGAAAGAAGAGTCTTGGGGTTGTCCAAACCCAGAGAGGAACACTCACAAGAGTATCATAGAATGATGACAATGCTTCAGAAGCTATCTAACTAAATCATAGATCTGGAGAGAGAAAAGGAAATTCAGACAACTTATGAGCCCTGCTATTCGAAAAGAGAGGATAACAACCAATGGCAAGTCCCTCCACCAATTTTAGCATCAATGAACATAACAGAAATAGGGGGGGATAATTTCTGTACCTTTCACCAGCAACCCCACTCTGAGAAGAAATGCCCTCAATGGTTGAATTCAATGTCTTTGGTAATGAATAAGCTGCTGAAATCCAAATTGACTGAAGACAGTGACGAAGAAGGAGGAAAAGAACAGTCCATAGAGAAGCAGGACGATGACACCCTATTCTTATGGAATGGTGTTTCACTGTTCAATACAAAAGAAAATGTTCTCAGGTCTCAATATACCCTTACATCCACAAAAGATAAGAACCTAGCAATTAATGACAGTGCAATAATTTCGAAGATTAAACATTTGTAGGAAAATGTCAAGAGACAGGTAGAAGTAAATGTTGAGGACAAAACACCTGAAGCAGCTACCCTCAACCAGGAGGCAGAACCAAGCAATGAAACTGTCAAAACTGTGAAAGATATTGAGAAAGGAAGCACTGAAAAAATTGAGGAAGTTAAAGAGGAAATACCCACCGCAAACCAACCTGTGGAAGAAAAGATCAAATTAACTAGGACAATGAAAACTAGCGCTCCACCTTTCCTTGTGACTCTTGAAATTTTGAATCATAAGGTGCATAATTGTTTGGTGGACTCTGGATCATCGATGAATGTTATGCCTTTGCCAGTTTGCAAAAAACTTAATGGGAATCTAAAACCTACTATTTGGGATGTCACTCAACTTGACAAAACTAGTGTTAAAGTAGTAGGGGAGATGGAGACCGTTCTGATTTGATTGTCTACAAATAAAAGGATATGTCATTACATTGACATTGTAGTAGAAGACATACCTGATGGGTATGGGATGATCCTGAACCGAGATTGGACATCAAGACTAAATGGGTACTTTGCTTCGGATTGGTCTCACTTGTGGTTACCTCAGAAGGGCAGCCCAAACCTGATTAAGATATAAAGAGAGCCCTACATGAAGCACAATGTCACTAAGCTAGGAGAAGGAAACGAATTTGTTGAGTCTATCCTGTGAAATTATCTGACTGAGTTTGAGTTAAGACATCTTACTCCAAGAAAGGCCAGTTCTATGACTGATACTCAACCTGAGCTCCTTCGACTTCCTCAGGCTGTCAGAGACGATTGTAGGATAGTAGACATGGGTTTAGTTTCAAAAACAGCACAGCTAGATCATGGTTAAACAACTCATATCTATTATTCATCCCACCCCTTAACTCCCCCATGATTAAATATTTTCAGGAGTGGGCAATAATTTTTCTTTCTTTTTGTTTTGTACATAAATAAATTGTTTTTGTGTTCTTTAATGCTTTGATGTTTTTCTTTTTTGATTATTGGATTTGATGCTATTTTCCATTATTGCTTTGCTAGCATTTCTTTTGGTCTTGAATAAAGAGGCAAAATTTTGGTTGCAATGGAAACATCAGGGTTCTTTATTAACTGAAATATTGAGCGAGAGAGACTGTGCTTTAAAGTATAGAAGTCTTACTTAACCCCTGTAAATAGCTCAGAAGTAAAAGAGGTCTGGAATACTATTTTGAGGCTCCATCCATTTCACATCTTAAAAAATATCCAAGGGGGTGACAGCAAAAGACCCACGGAAAGGAAGCAGATTAAGATAGTATATCATATATAAATGATCCCATGACATATATTCAGAAAAGAAAAAAGCTATCAAGAGTCAAAACTCCTTAAAGAAAGAAAAAAATAGATATCAAAGCATGAAGTACTAAATGGCCACAAGATCCTCTCCATCCGTGAATTGAAATATGAAGTACATTATTCACACAAAAGGACACAATGGGATAGAGGATCCTGAATTAAAATTCAGTAAGAAAGGCATGCAGGAGGACTCATATCAAAAGAACTAAAGTTCAAAAGGCACAAAAGTGCAGTTGGCATGGGAATGAGGAACAAAAGGATAGTACTGTTTTCTCTCTGTTGCAATCCTGTGGTGTCCAAGCTATAAAATACCTGAGGACAGGAAAAATAAACCTCACATATTTGGCCTCAAAAGAGTTACTCAGACTTGCAATATTTCTGATGTTACCATTTCCCAAAGAATAGACTACTTCTCAATGATTTAAATGCTTAAGTTGGCCATCCCGAGGATAAAGACATCTAGAAGATTTCAACTTTTATTCAGACAGTCCTACACTGGGAAGGAGTTAATTCAGAAATCTGGGGTTCACCAGGTAGTCGCCAATTGTTGTAGCTACAACGATTTCCCAAAATTCTAAAAATTTTAGGACCCTCCTTTGCGTGGATTAGTT
Source organism: Pseudotsuga menziesii (assembly GCA_001517045.1). Lineage (NCBI taxonomy): Eukaryota > Viridiplantae > Streptophyta > Pinopsida > Pinales > Pinaceae > Pseudotsuga > Pseudotsuga menziesii. The sequence continues at coordinate 80,442 of LPNX010470180.1, read as the reverse complement.
TGATTTTCTGCTTGAAATTGGTCTAAGAACTTTCAGAAAGACGTTGCTGGTGCTTGGATTGAGCTACCCATTGTTTTGATTTCATCCTCTGATGCCTTAAGTCATCCACTATGTGATCAGGTCCTAGCGCTGCCCTTAAGCGCATTTGAAAACTTGTTGGAATTGGAAGATGAGTTGTTTTGGTCTTCTGCAGTTGCGGATGGGTCTTAGCTTTGGTCTTCCGCAGTTGCAGACGGTTTTTACTTTGCGGAAAGAAAAACCCTCCGACTTTCGACCCATTGGGTTTTTCGCGTCGGACGCTTTTTGGTTCGGCATCGAAATATTTTGTGATTTTTTCTTCCGCCATTGCGGATGGGTTTTCAATTTGTGACTTTCGGTTTTCTCCCGATCTGAATAATTTTTTCAACTGCTTTTGAGTTTTGAGTCGGAACCATTTATCATGTCATTTTTTCCCGTTGTGGAAAGATTCAAACTTTCATCTCCCGATCTAAAACCTTCTGACGTCCGATCTCACAACTGCTACTCGATTGAACAACCAGAATGAAAGGCTCGGTGCTTTGATCATCCGCCATAGCGAAAGAACGTTAAATTTTATCCTCCGATTCGAAAACCTTCTGACATCCGATTTTCTGATTTTGTTTTTCTGCCATGCGGGTCTCCGCGGCTGGGTCTACGTTTTTCCAATCTGCCATTGCAGAAGGGAGATTACTTCCGACCCCGATTCAAAAGCTCGCCGATGTCCGATATTTTCTCCTCGCATGTGTAAGAGATATATATATATACGGGGACGGTGTATTGTTATTCTATTGTTATTTTTTTTTTTCGCTGAGCACTGTCGCCATCGAGCTATCATTTTCTTGAGGTATCAAAGATCCCCACTGTCAGTCTACCTACATCCAGGTGGCAGCTGAGGAAGCTGGACCATCATCGATCCGCCATACTCGCCATATAGCCAGGTAGGATCCTCGTCGATTTTCCCATTCCATTTTGAGATATTAGCAGTTTTCTACGGTGGTGTTAGGTCCTCAGCCGTTTTCCTCGACCTGCTAGGTTATACACTTATATAAGTGGAAGTTTTATCTTTTTGACCATCAGAGCAGCTTTGTTTTTCCGCCATCTTTCATCTTCCTACCCTGTGCATAGGAATTGAGGGGTTTCAGCGTAGACGGCTGTTACGCCATCTGCGCCAAACCACCCTTCACGGTTTTTATAGGTATGAGGTAGGTTTGCCATGGACTGCTTTAGGGGTTTGGGGCTATTTTCCCGTGGTGCGTTACCCGTATTTTTATCCCTAGCCATTTTCACCTTCGTGGTTCTGCGCATCCTCGTCGAGCTTAGTATCGAACCCGTGGATTGCCGAAGGAGACATGTCTATTCCATTGGTGTAGGCATGGCACCATTGAGAAAGCGTCATAGTTACTACTATTGTTTCCTACACTGCTTAAAACCCAGCCATTTTGTATCTCTATACTTCAAGCTACCCCGTAGAGCTCAGCGGTCAAGCCTCAGCCTGTGGGGGCGAATTTATCGTTATTCTTAGTTTGTTGACCAAAGGGGCGTGGGTATGGTTTTGCTAAGGTGCCATTGAAAGCCTTCGTAGCTTCTATGATCTTCCCTGCACAGCAAAAGGACCATGGCATGCATAGAAAGCAGAATTGGGTGGCCTATTGATGTAGATTTCCTTGTCATCTTGAACGTGGTTGATATAATTGTTCAATATTATACGGCAGTAGTAGATTGTTTTTTTTTTACTACTATATGTGACATGTTTGCATCATGCTAGATATAGACAAGGTCATTAAATGCTGCACTTTGGTTCTGACAGTTCAGATTAGTTAGGCCATTGTAGGCTATCCATGCATACATCTATCTCTCTAACAAATTGTCGTTATGATACAAATTGAAGAAGTAAAACGCTGCACACTGTCATATAAATGTCCGCACCCTGAATTTCTCAATGTTACAATGTCATAAATGGTAGGGAGAATTCGAATCCACCATGTCAAAGAGGCAGAAGAAGAAGGCCCCTGTGGTCGAAGAAGAGCCAGAAGTAGAGGTTGTCACGAAGACTGAATACATATATGAAGACACTCAATGTGTTTCTGGTGTTGAACCCGAGTACAAATGGGGTGAAATATATAGATTGATTTCCCACAGGGAGGTTCCCGACATGGGCCTCGAAGAAGAATCCATCTATGCTAACATAGAGAAATATTCTCTCACGAAGGTTGCCACTAGACCAGAGTTGTTCCCATGCTCTGAATTAATTGGCTGGATTCTGCCTCGAGTGGATACAACTACAATGATTATGGGAAATGTTGAAGGATAGGGCTATGCTGCATTTAGCCCTGGATATGTAGCGTTGGCTTATCACCTACCAGAAGCCCAAGTTTTCTTATCTGATGATTGGTTGAACAACATCAGAATGGACCTGGTGGAAACTCTTAAGAGAATGTTGTTGCAGGGAAAGCATTACCGGTACAGACCAACTAGTGAGTACGATACAACGAACTTGAGGGATTCCTACAGATTTATATCTCTGATGCTTAATAGGGTCCTTGGGAGAGCTCATGGAAAACTTTTCAAGCTAGAGTGGATACCCAACTTTTTTCATGTGGCCACCCAAGGGACAATTTTCAATTGGGCCAGTATGGTATCCAGCAGTATTTATTCTTGCTTGACCTCAGCCTTGGAGGGAGAGTCCCGGAAAATATCGGAATTCTATATAAGTTCAATATTGATAGACTGCATATTGTGCAACCATCCTTTCCCCGGTCTCAGGTGCATTTGGGACAGGGAAAGAATGCCTGTTTATGCTGCTTATAGACCATTGTGGGCTCACCAGTACCATAGCCATTACAGAGAGGTCTGTGAGCACTTCATTATGCCACTGTACACACTCATTTTCTGGAAGGAGTGTGACTGTATGTCGAAAGAAGCCATGCAAGTAATAGAAGAATACGCGGATTATTACTTAACTGAAAATGGCATGTACTTCCGGATGTTTGGAGGATCAAGAACACGTTCACTGCTGCCCAAATATGCAACGGATTACATAATCCACAAGGAGGCAGTCAGACAAGTGTTCATAGATGGAATAGGCAGTTTTTTGTTCAAACATAAGAATACTTCCTACCCTCCTTTGCCTTTCAAGATAGGAAGCTACAAATTCACCAAGGTGAAACAAGCTGCTGAATTCGTAGAAGAGTTGGAGAAGTTCCATTTTGGCGAGATGCCTTTCTGGAGAAATGATACTTACGGGAAAGTAGTTGAGCACTGTAAAGTGCACAAGGTGCATTTGAAGTATACCCACCATTTCGATAGGGATGAATCTATCTTCCGGAACGCCCCGAACATGACAGCACTGAAGAGAAGATTCAAGAAGAAAATCACTACCATAGGTGGGAAAGGGGATGAATAGGCTAAGGCTGAGGAAGAAGCCAAAAGGAGAAATGAAGAAGCCCAGAGTTTAGCAAAAGAAGCTACAAAAAGGCTGCATACAGAAGGAGAAAGAAGAGCTGCTCAGGAAGCAGCTCAGAAATCAAAGGAAGCAGCCAAAGAAGCAGAAGAAGCAAAGAAAAAGCTCGATTAGGAGCTCCAAAAGCAAGAAGCTAAAAGAATAAAGTCAACCCAACAGTCAGCTTCTGAAACAGCAGTAGGGCAGACCCAAGAGGTGGAAAATCCTGAGGTTTAGACCTCTCAAATACCTGGTACCAGCATACCCATGGTCCCCACACTCAAGCTGGTCCCCTTTGTGCAGGAAAAGGGAAAGGAAATCCCTGACTTCAACACAATATATTATGATAGGGCAACGAAGAGAATAATAAAGAGGACAGAGAGGAAAGTTGAGGTGGAAGGTCTACCTGGTAAAATGATAACAGATACAGTCGTTATGTTAGGAACAGACCAGGATCCGATATTTACCCTAAGAGCCGGGTCTGCATTCATCCAAGCTTCAGAAGATAATGTAAGCAAAATCATGATTGACTTGGAGCAATCAAATAAATCCTCTGTTCAATTGAAAGATACATTGAGGCACGAGAGGGAAGAGAGCAATAGGATCAAAAGGAAATATGAAGATGTGCAACTGGAAATGAAGTCCTCAAGAGCTGAATTACAGGATCTCCAAGTAGAAATGAAAGTCAAGGAAACAGCACAGGAGGGCCTAGAGAAAGTACAGAAGGAATGCCAAGATCTAAAGAGTGAGAAGGGGCAGCTACTGGCAAAAGTGGAGGAGCTAGAAGAGCAGCTAAAGATCCTCTTGCAGGAAAATGATCTACACACTCAAGAACTGAGAAAGGAACATCAGGAGCAGATTTCTTCTTTGGCCACTGCTTTGGAAGTGGCAAGAGAACAAGAAGTTAATCTCCAGCCTTTCAAGGAGCATGTATTGACCCAGAAAACCAAGATACTACAGCTGCAGACTGCTTGTTGAAGAAGAAAGATGTAGAGTGCTGCAAATCGATGGCCGGTTGGAGGAGATCCTGGAAATTGCATCCTACTTTGTGGACCAATCCCAGGACATCCTAGAGGTCATAACTGCAAGAATGGCAAGGTTGGAGAACAACGAAGAAACCCTAGCGGATCTACCGGAAAAAGACCAGCAGGCCCTCAAATGGGACTATAACCTAGTGGAGTTTTCCATTAATACCGCTGAAGACTTTAAGAAGGAAGTAGAGAAGACAAAGGGATTATGCACCGAGTTTTTCAGAAGACTTCTCATCACATATAACCGGTTCCAGATAGAAGCGGAAGATAGGCTTGAAGCTTTCCCAGATCACGATGCCTTCGTGGATCTATTGCAGAAGAGATTCCAGGAGGAAGAAGCTAAGGTGCAGAATATCAAATCCCTGGATGATCTGATCTTGAGAAGCCAAGTGGCTCATCCAGCTGTCAATGTACAGCTTCTGGAAGATCAGCGCCGATTGAGTACATCCAGAGTCAAGGCTATCAAGAATCAAGCTGAGAAGTTTGAGATAAATATTCAGTTTTTAGAGCCTTGTTCTTTTGAAAGAATCTCTAATGAAGCTGCAGCATGGAGGAAGTTTCTAGATAGTCAAGTGGGCCCCTCCTCATGAAGGATCGGTCATTATTGTAATTTGTAACTATTTTGTAAAACATTTAAGGAAAATAGAACATTGGGAGACGATAAGTTGGGAAGCCCAAAGGTCACTTTGGACAGCCCACCAGTCTGACCCTTTTTGTATAAATGTAAAAGACTTAGAAGAAGAGAGGACTTTTTCCCAGTGAGACTGGTGAAGAAATATTGTAAGAAGAACTATTTCCTTTTGCAATAGAAAATTATAGTTTTCCTATTGGAGAAAGCTTAGTGGAATATTCAAATGTTGTGCTATGGATTTGTTGAAGAGAAACTATTTCGTTTTCAGCTTTATGTCCATTAACTGTGAGACTGTTCTAACTCATTGAACCTATGTTCTTGTATGAATGTTTTCAGGGTTTATTTTATGAAGATTTCCACTATGAGTAATGGATGTTGTTCATAAACAATTGGCTATATGATTGTCGAAATATCTTTAATCTTTCATGTGTTGTAGATGAGAATATCAGCTACCTGTAATTTCTGTTTATAATGCATGAATAATCCACATTACTCATAAATAAATCATATTTTTTCTCCCCAGGGATAGGTAGTTAGATGGATAGTTAGTTTATTTCATTCTTGCATATGTGATGTAGAAGCTTGTGAACCTAAGATGAGAGGTAAGAACCTGCGCATCACATTGTGACTGTTCCTTGCATCCTAATCACCCTGCATGGTTAAGTAGGCATATGCATCTCATACATAAGTCAAAAAATACAAAAATATACACGGTGGACCGGGCCGCAACCGGTAAAACCTTGTTTTGTTACTTTGACCTACGGTAGCCGGACCACAAACCGGACGGATTCCCTATACCAAACAGTCAATGGGATAGTTGGGAACGTTGATTGGGGAGAATCCCTTTCTGTTGTTTCCTGTGAATTTCCAGGCCTCAACAAAATGTACTTTTTGTGACCATTCCACCATCTGGCTGTTGTGGCTCTAAATGCTGAATCTAGAGCCTCCATTTTCTGTGAGTCTGGTACCTGCACTGAGAATTGCACAATAAACTCTTCTGGGTCTGTTGAACCATCAAAAATAGGTACGGTTCTTGTATGTGAACTAAGCCATCTGAGAGACTTTGTAATTCTTGCACATCGATTTCCATGTAGCTCATACAGTCTATTCTACCAATTCTCCAGGCCATCATCTAAATCCGTCATGTAGGAGCTGTCACACTGCCAATCCATGATACCTTCAGTAGTAGGATCAACATAATCTTCTTCCTTCGCTGTGATATTGTAGATATGGTCCAAAACATCCTGGTATTCATGTCTTACTGGCTCGGTGTATCTCTCTCCTTGAGAAGGATCCAATGGTACTATGACTCTCAGTCCTTTCCCTTCGAAATTCATCTGCCTCTTCTTTAGGTTGATTATTACTGCATCATTTTCTATTTCCCATTCAATGCCTAGCAGTGCTAGATAGGGGTTGTTGTCATCAATTATTTCAATTACCTCAAAGTCTGCTAGGGTACTGAATCCATCAATATCTACTGATACACTAGGGAGTCTTCCTAGGGGCACAATCTTCTACTGATTAGCTAATCTCAACTGTATAGGGGACCATTCCAGAGTAGGTTTTCCCATTTGTTCCCATGTCTTCTTAGTTAAGACATTTACTTCTGACCCTAGGTCCAAGATGACATCAGTCATGTCATACTCTCCTATCTGAGCATTCAATCTCATTTCCCTACCAGTTATTTTGACTCTATGAACAGTCTTTTCCTTACCAGAACTTCGCTGAGGTTTGCAAGAAGCAATAACTTTCTGCAACTCATTTAAAGCATTCTGATTTCTTAAGAGCTTCATACAACTTTGTAAAAAGGAGGACAGTGTACTTACTTTCTCCGTCGAAGATTCTTGCAGCTGCGATTGCTACTAAGGTTGTTGCGCAGGTGCTACTAATGTGTTGGGGTCAGCAAAGTCTCTCTTGGCTTCCATAAATGTCTCTTTTTCTCATTCGACATCAAATGTTGGGATTTTTTATGGGGCCTTACGGACCCAAGCCTCGGCAGGTTGTTTCTCCTTGTTCTGCACTTCCGTCGTAGCTCCACTCCCGGTAACAACATTAATGGCTGGGATAGGTCGTTGCTCCACAACAATTAGCTGAATATTCTGAGTAGGGGCACTATTTCTTTCTTGAATCTTGGCTATCAGCTATAGGCATTTCTCAATCACATGGTCGACAGCTCTGCAATATTGACATGTCGTAGTTGGGTTCTGACAGTCTCTAGCTAGATGTCCTGCCTGGTTACAGTTATAGCACACAACCTGGCCTCATCCTCTACCAGCCATACCACCATGACCACGACCTCCAAAAGTTCATCAACCTAATGTACTACCATAGTAACCATATCCATCATTGCCTTGGCCATCGTTTTGTACCAGATAAGCATCATAAGTTCATTCTCTCATGAGGTCAAAGCTGCGACACTCATCTTCGTTGTCTCCCACTGACTTATAGAACTTGCAATAAGGGTTCTTAGGGACTTGCACATACCTCTACAAGAGATAGCAGTCTTCAAGTCGATGCTAGTCAGTTGTCCTACAGATCTCACAATATAGAATACTAGGGTTGAACGGGTTTGGTGCACCGAAATTCAGGTAATTTCTTACCGCAGGACACTGTTCCTTGTCGTGACCCTCTATCCGACATCGTGTACACCAAACCTCGTCGTGACTAGCTTTCCCTTTCTTCATATGGTGAAGCTCCAGAGCCATCGCTGCCAACTACGCTTGTATTTGAGTGATACCAGAATTATCTTCGACAGGGGCTGTTTCAAGCTTCATAGCGATTTCCAAAGCCTCCTGCTGATCCGCAACCTTCTATTGCATGAGTGGAGTCCTGATGTGCGGTAACAAAGCTGTGATGAACCATTCCTTATGCTGCACTGGTCCAATAGTGAAACTGACTTGATCTAGCAGAACTTTGAACCTCTGATCAAAGTCCCACACTGATTCTCCTTGCCTCTGCTGAATTTCCTTTAGTTCAGTGATACACTGCGACTCTGATTTAGGCTTCTTAAATTCCTTTATCATTGCTGCTTTTATATCAGTCAAGACATGGTTATGAGTACTGGAAAAATTCATGAACCAGGTCAAAGTGCGTTCTCTAAAAGAAGTAACCAGTTGCGCTCTTCTTGTATCTTGATCCGTAATGTTCTTAGCAGTCCACACTGCTTCGCATAAGAACCAGAACTGTTCTAGATCCTCTGATCCAGTTCCTTTGAAAATAGGGAGCTTAATGTCGTCATTCATATGGGCCATCGTGGATCTAGGGGGGTAGGGGGGAACTTACTGGGGTAGACGGACCTACGACAGGAATACTCAGGCTAGGGTTACTTTCAGACTGCAACGGGTTCTCAGGGATAATAGGTCTTCGCTGCGGGGTTACCGGAGGGTTTCCAATAGAAGGGGTTTCTTCGAGCTCTGAGGCTGCTAGACTTACAGGGTTAGACTTGGTATTCTGACCTAGGGTATAGGACTCAAAATTTCTCTTGTACCTTTTTCCACTTCGCAGCAAACCACTTTGCTCGTCGAAGGTACTTTCACTTGCAAACATAGGTTAGTAATACTAAATCTAACAATTTGATTCAATGAGCAATATACCTTTTTCAGCCAATAGCATTTTAATTCTCAAACTAAATGAATTCAAGTACTTACGCCTTGGTCCTTTGAAGAACTGACGTTCGGATTTGCTAAAGGACGTACTGGTGTCAATGGCGAACTCCGTCGCAAATGCTTCAAGGGTTCACATTGTCCAAAAATCAACAGCTCGAGATATCTCGTTGTTCACCCTTTTCAATATATTAATTCTTGCGGGGGTCCAATCAGGAGACAGACCTTCTTGGAAGTTCGTCCTTCTCTCTGTTAACCTGGATAACCATTGGTGCAACTCTATATGGATACTACCAAAGAAAATTTCATAAACATCAGAAAAAACATACCTTTGTAAAAAGTCGTTTGAACTATGACGCGGATCTTTGTTCTCTTGTACAGCAAAGTTCAGATAAGTCTCTTCAATCCAATCACCGATTTCTTTCACTGAGGGTCTCCAAAACATAGCCCTTGAGGTACAACGTAAACCCCTCTTGAGCAGATACTAAGTTCAACCGGCAACAGAACCAATTTGTTGGGCTTAGGGCAGACCCGAGTTCTATACTTTTGTCTTCGCAACAACAAAAGACCCATAGTGTTGTCCCTTTCAGCAACAACCTACGAATAGATTGCAGTCTCACCCGAAACAGCTATGGGGTGCCGCAGAATCAGGTTTCTACAAGCAGAAGAGGGATATTACTATACCTTTAGCTTCTAACAAATGATAATCATAAAATAGAGAGCTTTGATATTCACGTATTTAGCTTCACGGTTAGATAAACAAACAGTGCCTTGCTTAACCCTTTACGGGGAATTCACAGCGAAGTTAATATTTAGCAGTGATCTTACTTATCAGTTATTTACTTATCAATGCATAAAAGAACATAATAGAAACAACACAAAAGAACCACGACACAATATATAACGTGGTTCACCCCCAGTTGAGGGGCTACGTCCACAGAATTGTGTTTTATTCAACTCTTTACAAAAATCACAGTTCTGATCTACGCACTCAGCTGCATATCCCTTCAATTCCTCAAGCTATGCACTAAGCTGCAGATCTCTGCGCACACAGCTGCAGATAATCTTATTCACCCAAAAACCCTCTGTGCACTCAGCTGCAGAGGTCATCTACGCACACAGCTGGGACTTAACCTTTCTTACAAAACTAGCCTTAGCTTCGCATCAAATCATATTACATCAAAATCCTAAATTGACTTCTTTACAATAGTGCTTATTTATAGTGCACTTATTACAAAACCATGGGCTTAAACCATGGGCACCCCAAACCCTAAACCCTGGACTTAAACCATGGGATTATTACAAAAAGAAGGCTTTTTCTCAACCCCGACACCCCTAAGACTATTTTGAGTTGCAACTCCGCTTACAACCTTCCACAAAGAGTTACCAAAATTAAGGACCGTTAAGGTGCGGACCCCAACAACATGAGATGAAACTCCTAAGTTGAAGGACTATCAGGTGTTACAGGAATTCAAGGATGTGTTTCCTGATGAGATTCCAGGGCTTCCTCCAAAGAGGGACATTCATTTCACCATTGAACTTGTGCCAGGAGAGGCACCAGTGTTCAAGACACCCTCCAGGATGAGTACATTGAAGATGCTAGAGTTGAATATGCAACTGCAAGAGTTGTTGGAAAAGAAGTATATATGACCGAGTGTGTCTCCTTAGGGAGCACCGGTTCTGTTTGTAAAGATTAAAGATGGTACACTCAGGTTATGTATTGATTACAGACAGTTGAACAAGGTTACTATGAAGAATAAATCTCCTTTTCCCAGGATTGATGACCTATTTGATCAAATGAGAGGAGCAAAGGTATTTTCCAAGATTGACTTGAGGTCTGGTTACCATCAGGTGAGAATCAAGGATGAAGACATTCATAAGACAGCCTTTAGGAAAAGGTATGGACATTATGAGTTTTTATTGGTACCATTTGGTCTCACAAATGCACCAGCTACATTTATGTGCCTTATGAACAGTGTCTTCAGCAAATATTTGGACAAGTTTGTTCTTGTTTTCCTTAATGACATTCTTGTTTATTCTAAGAATGAGGAAGAGCATGAAGAGCATTTGAGATTGACATTGCAATTGCTCAAGGAGCATTAGCTGTATGCAAAACTGAGTAAGTGTGACTTCTACAGAGATAGAATACAATATTTGGGTCACATTATCTCAGAAGAGGGTATATCAGTGGACCCTGAGAAGATTGAAGCCATTGTGAATTATCCTACTACAAGAAATGTGACAGATGTAAGATCTTTTATGGGACTTGTAGGATACTATAGGAGATTCATTGAAGGGTTTTCCAAAGTTGCACATGCCATCACTTCTTTGCAAAAGAAGGGGATGAAGTTCGAATGGACTTCGAAGTGTGAAGAAATATTCCAGCGGTTGAAGCATCTTCTCACCAATGCACCCATGTTGAAGGTTGTAGATCTGGAGAAAGATTTTGTGGTATGTACCGATGCATGCAGACAAGGGCTTGGAGGAGTCCTTATGTAGGAAAACCACGTGATATGTTATGAGTCAAGAAAGATAAAGGAGCATGAGAAGAACTATGCCACTCATGATCTAGAGCTTGTAGCCATAGTACATGCTCTCAAGATGTGGATGCATTACTTGATGGGTGGGAGATTTGAACAGAGGATGGACCATTGTGGTTTGAAATATATATTTGATCAGCCTACTTTGAATTCTAGGAAAGCGAGATGGCTGGAATTTTTATCTGAGTTTGATTTTGAAATCAAGCACATAAAGGGGAAATAAAATAAGGTAGCTGATGTGCTTAGCAGGAAGATGCAAGAAATGCATGTGGCATACCTTAGTATTTTCCAATCAGATTTGAGGCAGCAGATTGTTAATTGCGTTGCCGGAGATGAATTGTATGAGCTGGTAAAAGAAAAATTACAGCAAAAGTCTTGAGAAGATGTATGAGGGATATAAATTGGAAGAAGATGGACTTCTTACTTATAAAGATAGAATTTATATTTTGAATGTAGCAGATTTAAGAAGAGTTGTTATGGATGAAATCCATTAAGCTCTGTATTTTGGTCACCCAGGATATCAGAAGATGATTGCTACAGCTAAAAAGCAATACTTTTGGCTAGGAATGAAAAAGGACATGGCTGAACACATTTCAAGGTGCATGAAATGTCAACAGGTAAAGGTTGAGCATCAACATCCAGTGGGTTTGTTGCAACCTTTGCCAGTTCCAGAATGGAAATGGGAATTTATTTCCATGGATTTTGATACAGGATTGCCAACGACTTGGAGACAACATGATTCCATCATGGTTGTGGTAGACAAGTTGACAAAGGAAGCACATTTCATACCGGTGAATTCTACACATAAGACTAATGACATTCCAAAGATCTTCATGAAGAAGATTTTCAAACTGCATGGATTGCCGAAGGCAATAGTTTTTGACAGAGATGTCAAGTTCACTTCCAATTTTTGGAAGGGGTTGTTTGTAGATTTGGGTACAAATCTAAACTTCAGCACTTCCTACCATCCTCAAATAGATGGGTAGACAGAAAGAGTTAACCGGGTGCTTGAAGATATGCTCTGCATGTATGTGATGGATAAACCAACCAAGTGGGAGGATTACCTACACTTGGTAGAGTTTGCTTATAACAATGGATAGCAGGCATCCTTGGGGATGAGTCTGTATGAAGCTTTGTATGGAAGAAGGTGTAGAACACTAGTGACTTGGGATAATCCAGTGAATAGGGTTGTGATTGGACTAGAATTGCTCAAGGAAATGGAGCAAGAGGTTGTAAAGATCATACAAAATATAAAAGAAGCATAGGAAAAATAGAAAAGCTATGCAGATAAGCATAGGTTGAATAGGGAGTTCAGTGTTGGGGATCATGTTTACCTCTGAGTGAGGGAAAAGAAGAGTTCCTTGAAGCTTGGAAGTTGTGCCAAACTATCGCCAAGATATTGTGGGCCGTTTGAAGTGCTTGAAAGAATAGGGCCAGTTGCATATAGACTTGCATTGCCTGCTACCACTAGAGCTCATATTGTTTTTCATGTTTCTTTGCTTAAGAGATATGTACCTGATCCTAACCATGTGATAAATTGGGATGTGATTCAGCTGGAACCCGAGGGAGAGTTCCAAATCGAGCCAATGCATATCCTCGACAGGAAGGTCACAATGCTCTGGAACTGAGCCATAGGGAAGGTAAAGGTGTAATGGGAGCACTACAGACCTGACGAGGCTACGTGGTAGTTGGAGGATTCCATGTGATTGGCACATCCATTTTTGTTCAATTCTGCGGAACACTAAGGCGATACCAGTGTAGCATTTTGTTCAATTTTGTAAAGCACTAAGGACAGTGCTATTGAAGGGGGAGGGGAATGTAACACCCTGGTTTTGAACCCATTTTCATTAATGCATGTGATGTATGTATTGTAATGAATCGTGGTGTGGAGCTGGAGGTAAAATCCCCACCATCGATTCGGTTTTGTTATGTTTGAGTGATTGGAACTATTACCGATGGTATATCGGGATATGCAGCATACATATTAAGTTGTGGCATCATGTAACTATGCATTTTAATTAAGTAACCCCAATCGGCTATGTTCACTGCAACCATATTGAAAAGGGAATGATTTCCTAAGGTTAAGGGGGGGCGGGGATTGCTAAACCTGGACCCCATGGGGGAAAAGCCATGCGTTAAACCTTAAACCCCTATTGAGTTGAGGTAGTTAATGATGGGTAGGGGTGGGTGGCAGGATTTCCCCCACATGCCTCCAGCATCTAGGTCAGTCATGCACAGGCTGGGACTGGTTCCTCATGCACCATTTGGGATGCTGAACATTCTGTCCACTATCTTGGATCCTAGGCTGTTCATTTTCCTCAGGGAGAGTGAGGATAAAATGGATTACAATCCATTGTGTTGGGGTTCATTTTTTCCTCTCTCACACCGATTGCTGGTCGATAGTTCTGTTCTTCCTTCCATTCATGCAGAGAATCGATTTTTCCCTGGGTATGATCAGACTATGTATTGTCCCATGCTTCCTTTGGAGATCGTGGTTGTTTTTTCCTCATTGATCCCTGGATGTAGTCTACTCCATGTCTGGATTGACTGTGTTTTCCCCTTTTATGGAAGTATCGGCTGTAGATTGCTAGGGGTACCTACATTTTAGTTGGCTGCATTTTCCCTTGTGATTTGGGCTGCTGTAGATTGCTATGGGATCGTTTTGGACACGATAGGGCCAAGAACGATCCAGGGATTTGTATATCCCCTGTTAAAGGTTTAATAGCTAGTTGCTACATGCACACAGTGGTTTTGTCCTCGGACTGCATTGGAGTGGTGAATGAGGGCTTGATGTGCTTGATAAACTTGGTGTGTTTGGGGAACTACACAGACAAAGCTAGAGGGATGGATTTCTTCTCCACAACCCCTGAATAGCACTAGAAGGGAGGTCAGGGCCTAAGGGACTGCGTAGCAGTGAAAGGACTGATTTCCTTGTGTTGGGTGTGTGTGGGTTTCTTGGAAGTCAGGCTATTTTTGGTGTTGGTGTCCTTAGCTATTCAATGAGCTCACTGGATTAGCATTTATCATTTCCCCTCTCTTGGATGGCCTGATAAAACCAACTGCATTGGATTGGCTGATCCGTTATTCACTTGATAAACCCAGCTGTGTTGGCTTGGCTGAACTGTGTATCCTTGTGGTGTTATCATCCTGCTAGTTCCTTACTCCTTGGGGAATCATGCTTAGCTCGGGGGTGGTAGTGTTTCTGAGAGATTAAAGAGCACGTGGGCCTATGGTTGGGTGGAACGTTACAGCGACGTAGCTGGTTGCATGACAAGTCCTTTATAAGATAAGTATTCTTTCCTAACTTGTGTCTGCAATCATATTACCATTGATGAATGATGATGTACATGTTGAATGCTGATTAATATGTTTTTATTCCACTGTATATATATGAATGATTACGCATCGTAGTGTGTTTTATGTTTTTAAGTATCTTGCTTCAGCATTACATATGTATGTTTTGTTCATGGGGCTAAATGCCCGGATGTTTGGTGTTTAGTAGCATCCTCTTTCCCAGTCGGATGGTTGGGGATGTTACATATGGTCCATTTTGCATATTTTGTAAGATCTTAGCTCTGTCTAATACTAACATTTAGAATAGTCATGAAATTCTACCCAAAGGAAAAACATTAGCTAAGATATCTTGCTTCTCGACATTATTGTAATGTAAACTGACTGGATGTTACTCTAGGTTAACTCTAAGAATGTTGTAAGATATTATCCCTTTCTTTACCAAATACCAGCATTTAGAACAGTCATGAAATTCTACATGAAGGAAAAACATTCGTAAGGGTAGCTTTCTTCTTATCTATTAATGGAATGTAAATTGACTGAATGTTACACTAAATTAAATCTATGAATGTTGTAAGCAGTGGTTTCAAATTTGAAATTATAAAAGAAGAAGGATAATAAAAAATAAGGAAGGATAATAAATAGAGAAGAGAAGCTAAATGAAAATGAAGATCAGGCACTAGCTACACACACCAATAATGGAAGATTCAGAAGGAAGTAATCTTCAATGCAGGGGAAGACTCTCATCACTCTTGCCCAAGCTCTCTCTGTTAGTAAAGTGCACCTCAGTCATCTTCAAAAAAAGGGAGGATCACTTATCATCAATGCATCAAGAAGAGAAAAAGCGAAAAAGTGAAAAGGAGAAAGTCTAAGCCCTCAATGCATCACTAAGAGAAAATGCGTTCCACTTAATGAAGTATCTATGATGGAAATTGAGGATTATTTAGGAGGAGCATTCCATTGTTTTGGCATATTTTAAGGAAATATGGTTTCTTGGCACATGGATCAAATACTATCTTACACATGTATCCATACTGAATCAAGCATTTAAGGATTTAGTTGGATTAACCCCTTGATTTGAGGAATGTCCTAGCTTTAGGGAAAGCATCTAATAGTTAGCTCATGTTCCAAATCTTGGGGAAGTTATTATTTGAAGATTTTTGAGGAGGCTTTTCCATTATATAGAGACACCTTCCATGAATTTTATTAGCATGAATGGAGAATGCCCTAATCTCATTGAAGACACTTGGAATTCAAAGGAGGGAGGGATGTCCATCTTTTAGAGGTCCTTAATTGTCATGTACACCTAAATGTGTAGATCTAGTAAATATTCATCCCTATTTTTGTTGCATTCCCTCATGATATTATAGTAAATAATGGTATTCATGCTTTTCTCTTTGAAGTTGTATTCAGAAAGGATGGTATGATGAAACATTGAAAGGAATCACAAAATATCTCAGCATAGGGAATTCCATTCCATGCAAATGGGAATTTCCAAATTGCAGCGACAACAGAGATTTTCTAGAAGTTAGTTTGTGCTTGTTTGAATACTTTGGCTACCAAAATATAAGAAAAGCAACAGATGGAAGATTAAACGTCGGAAAATATGCAACTAGAATTGAATTCTTCTCTGTTCCTGCTAGCATGTATATTAATTAATGAATATCATCCATCTCAGTGTTAAATACCTCTTATTTCATGTCTTTCTTTAATGCTTACGTTTTTGTGGCGTACTGACTCTGCATTTGACAAATGCAATGCAATCAAAATCTTGCAGTATTTAGTTTCATATCCCATCGAAACACCCATTTAAGAGTTGATCAGATTGATTAAGTTTAATATCCAAGAGCATACCCAGATGTAGTTTATTCACCTAGGGTCTACAAAATCATTTAAGGAGGGAAATTATTTTCTTTAAACCTAAGACCATTGATGAGATTAATTAAGGGCAGGTACTTTTTTACTGCGCGGACAGGGTTGGCGTAAACATGGTAGCATTTATTAATCTCCCAGTAGCCCGTCTTCTCTTCTCCCAGCCTCCAACAATGGGTTCCTTCCTCCCAACCCAAACTTCTCTTCTACTTGCTTCTAGCCTATGAAAAAAACACCAACACAATGTTCTACTCCCTACTTGTTTATGGATGGGACAGTATACAGAGTGAACTACATTATTTTTAAGTCCTATGTCATTTGTTTAAGCTCTTCAATTGACTTTCGTATTTCTAGATTGCAGAAAACACAGCCACACAATTAAAAGTTACCATAAGTTTAAAAATTTGTCCAAGGAACAATTTAATAGACAATGGGATTGATAAGCTACTAGTTTTCACCAGAAACTCATCCAAAATAGTTTGCAATCTTCCACAAAAGCATAATTAACAGGTAGATAATATAATATAATATAATTTTAATAATGTTCAATGAATGAACACAAAAGTGGGTCATTGGGACTAAAATAGTACAATCAATGCAATACATAGTGGGACTGCACAAGAAGTTCCTATAGCTACACTAATGACAACATGAAAAGGTCTACGATATAAGAGAAAAGCTATAGAGAGATAAGATACTAGCTCAAAGAAAGAAATATGTAGAGACATAAAATGAGTACATATGAAAAAGGTCATCAAGAACATATCAACTTGTTTTGGAACTATAACCCAAAACTGACAGATAAGAGAGAGAAGAAGTCATCCCCTCATTTGTAATCACCATGAAAGGAACAAAGAATTGTAGAGACAATTTAATAGGATGTACTATAATGAGCATTAACTGCACAATGTACTCTTTGCAAAGATCAGGTAATTTGTACAAAGGTGATTACAATAAGATGCATTCTTTTGAGCATAAAACCATTAATGCATACTTTGAATGTGCAACAAAAATCGATGTAGGTCACACTATACTTAATTAGTGATATCTTACAAAGATCTATGGAACAAAAAAAAGAGTATGTCACTATAATGAATTAGTGATGTCCTACAAACTTGTACATCAGGGTTTAAGAAATTCTGAAAGTGCATAAACTCCACCACACTTGGAAGAAGTGAGTTAAAGTTGCCAATATAAAAAAAATGTGTAGGTCACTATACTGAATTAGTGATGTCCTACAAACTTGTACATCGGGGTTTAAGAAATTATGAAAGTGTATAAACTCCATCACACTTGGAATAAGTGCTTTAAATTTTCCAATATAAAAAGTAGAAAAAAGGAAAAACAAGAAAACATTTATGGTGACAACTTCCCCAAATGGCTACAGTACAGTTGAGTGTTTCCTCATTTCAAAAATGATCAAAAATAACTATTTTCTCATCTCAAAATCTTAATTCTATCATTTTCAATGTTCAACGTTAGTGTAAACTCGGTTATTTTACCTAAACAACCTTTGTTTCTAAGTTTTATGAACTTGATATGCCAACCAAACAAACAATCCAAGGCTTTCCGTGACAGAGGATTCAAGTTTATGAGTGCTCATATGTACTTGTTGCTATGATTGTCTTTAATGAGTGCTCATATGTAACTTGCCACTTTAATGGAAGGAACTCGTTGCTTTGAGCTAAGTTGTTGGGATGAAGAGTAGAGGTCTTGGTACAGAATTGATTTCCTCTCTGCCTTTGTCTAAATATGTGCCACAAACCTCAAGTGCAAGCAACTATGAGAAGTAAGAAACTTAGTTCCGGTGCTACATATTTTCATTTCTTCTTGCATGATTTTGATATATTTGATTTCCTATTTATTAACCTATTCCTTTTTTTCATAGGCTGAAGAACGTTGTGTTGATTTTTCTTCTCCTAGCCGCCAGCAGTGATTTCCACTCATTCAATAATCAATTATGCTTCATGTTCATGCACTCTGTAATACTTCTCCAATTTTGATAATTGAAAATGAATAAATGCATTGTTTATTATCATTTACAAGTATTATTCTCTTTATATTAGTGTGTTTTATGTTCCATTGCATGAGCTCTCAGCAAGGTTGAACAAGGGTTCTAGCAATAATGTTGTGCAAATGAGATCTCTTAATATTAGAAAACAAATTATCATCAATGTTCATATTTGTTAGGTCACTAGGATGGGTCATATTATGGTAATCCTCCTATTTGAATCTTCTATACATTTCACCCCTATTGTGAATGGATTCACCTATGTACTAAGTTGATCCTCTCGACAAGTGGGTTAAGCTCACAAACTTACACTAGTATACATTTCACCCCTATTGTGAATGGAGTCACCTATGTACTAAGTTGATCCTCTCGACAAGTGGGTTAATCTCACAAACTTACACTAGTCTAGATTCTCAATCAAATTTTTCGTTAAATTTGCATGCATGACAATAAACAAAAGAGGAAAGATGATATGTGAAGACAACCTATTTCCAATGTTTTTCCAAAGCTTGTGCAATATTGATAGGCTAGATCTCAAACTAATGGCTTTGATAGCCTCAAAAAGATGTGTAGCCAATGGTTTTCACATTCTACATGTTTCCCAAGTCTCCCAAAATCATGATTTCTTGGTTTGCAAAGTGATACTACTATAATAGTAGATCCTTCACCTCCTACTCTCTCTCTCCTCGTAGTACCCAACCTTCCAACTTTATTACCCATCCTTGCAGGAGATTTGAGAAAAAAATTGCTTTCCTCAAAAGTTCTCCTGCGTCACCTTTGCACTAACACTTTTTAGTTTTGGAATTAATATCCATATGAAAGGAAAATATTTTCCTATTCCAATGCAATTTGAAATGAGTAAATCCTTTCCAATGATCCGTGTTGAGAGCTCCTATGTCAACATGGTTCTTTACGTTGTGTGCATCTTTGCTCGTAGCTACCCAATTTGACAATTGGATTATTTTCTTATCCATTTGCACTTATCTTTTTAATACCAAGTTTGGAGAGATAGTACACAATAGTGGTTTTTCAAATATTTGATATTCTTGAGTCCTTTGTGAGGTGGCATGCTGATTCCAGAATGTGGCCACAATGACACAATATCCACTTGGAGGAGGAAACATTGATTATCAATGCCAACTTTTGTTTATGTACTAATTCAAAGAGGGTTTAATGATATTGTTATGATTATCCATTCCTTTCACACATGATGAGAAGAGAGACACTCTCAAATGTAGATAAAATTAAAAACACAGCAAAAAAAAATTGCACACAATAAGGATATGGATCACACTTTATTCTTAGAACTGATCTGGACATATATCACACACACACACACACACACACACACACACATATATATGATCATCACATCCCTTTAAATTAGATCAAAATGGACATCTATCTAGATGATTAGGACACATATTGCTAGATCTCTAATTAATTGAAACTCTCACTGCTAGCTCTGTAACAACCTATCAATGATACACTTATTCAGTTATTTGTAACACTTTCCTTTAATGGAGAAATGCATTCTCTATGATACCTAGAATTTCTACATTAAAGTACTGTCAACTTAAAAACAACATAAATAACATTCTTCCTAAGATGAACTTTGTAAAAAGTTCTTAGAATAGTAATACTCCTTTGTGATTCCTTCAAAGTTTATGTCTTTTGTCAAAGAATTTTGAGAGTGTTTTTGTCTTTTTGTCAGCTTATTCTAAAAACTGAAGTGATAGTCTTTGATGGGAAGTCTCTCAGTTTTGTAAGGTTTTTTAGATAGTTGAAGGTTGGTTCCTATTTTTCTAAAAGAAAAACTTTCAAACTGATTTTGTTGTGAAACTACTTGAAGTAGAAGCCTGATTTATGTAACTTTGATTCAAAATGAATAACAAGTTGCATGTTTTTTTCTTCTAAAAATAAACACTACCTATAAAACTAAGGAGAGTGCCAATGCATTACTGAAGGATATGAACTCACCCTTGTTTCAGTCTACCTTCTTAATCGAGTTCCTTTGTCCTGAAATATCTCTACTTTCTAGTCTCAAAATCATTAAAGTTCAAAAGAATAGAGGCAGAAAAAAACTGTCCAGAAAACCCAAAAACAAAAACAAAAAATTGTTGAAACTGAAAACCACAGGCAGTTTCCAGAAGTTTCCAATATGATTGAGAAATTACCCAAAATATTTCAAGAACAGTTTTCTGCAAGATGAGGAGCATCTATATCCATTGGGGGTCTACTATCTATTCGTCAAGGATATAAGGTTCAAGGATCAAAAGGTGTAGGGATCTAGGCATAGCTCAACAGAGGTATCACCTGAACAATAGGTTACCTGAAAGGATTGATCTACAACGGAAATAGAAATTTTATTTGGTATTTATTCAAGAGGTAAATTCTGCATAACGGTGATGAAAAAATAAAATGAACAAAAGGTTCAATTTGGTAAAGCCCAACCAACCTGTTACCGTCTGATTCGAGCGAAGCATAAAAGGTCTTCGTTGGAAGGTGTAACGAAGCATAGTAGGAAGATGGGTGGGCTGAGTTGGTATGGGTTGAGCTAGGTTGAATGTGATATGTACTCAGTTGAGTAATCACTCAGCTATGTGGAATAGAGCCCCCAATAAATAAAAGAATTGAAAGGCATTTTTCATCAGAGGATTAAACACAGTATACCTTACCTCCAAGAATGTTATGCAGTGGATCTCCAATGTGCCTCCTCCAACACTACTATGCACCAGAGAAACCCACCACAAACCCACAACCAGAAAATGGTGAAAAAATGCTATGCACCAAAGGACCAACAATGCTATGCACCACAGTGGAAAAAATGGTGAAAACGCTATGCACTAGAGGACCAACACTGCTACACACCAGAAAAAACACCCTCGTTATCTAGAAAACACGATGGTGAAAACCCAAGGACCAACACTACAATGCACCAGAAAAAATGCCCTTGTTATCAATAAAACACAGTGCAGAAAACCTAAGGACCTATTAATATTGTCTATTGATCTAGGAACAAAGAATCAATCTCATAGAGAATTAATCAACAAATAACTCATGAAATGGTGTAATCGGTCTACAGGGATAGTAGCCACTCTATATTCACATAAAGACTGAATGATTACCATTACAATGACATGCTACAAGCATGAATGAAGAGACAATTCGAATTCCTTAGGAGGTCATTCGAATTGAATGAGTGAGTCTAGCTTAACTGACTGTAAGCCATGGTTCACACTCAGTTAACAATTAACCAAAACCCTAATTGACTCAACTAACCCTAACTGAAGTCATAGTGCAATAAATGACTAAGTCTCAACTGAAAGAGATCAGACACATGTCACAGCTCACCAACCATCAAGAGATAGCACTAAACTGACTCCAATGAACCCCGATGAGGTTAACTGAAGTTGAACTGCACATCAAAAATTGGTGGAGGTGCCCCTGTTGACTCCAGTTCATAAAATTATCATTAAATAATATATTTAATGAGAGGAGGTTCCTTAACTGACTTGTTTAACTAATTGTAACCACCAGTTAGCAATTAGGTGCATATATATCACTCAGATCACCCCCGGAGTGCTCCAGTTAGCCTCCCCGAGTGTAGGAGAAGGCTAAGTTAGCCTCCTTGACTGAAGGTAGGAGTGGGTGTGACTAGATGATGTCAATTAATGCTCCAATGATGTCAATTATACTTAGGATAGTGGTTTAACTAGGCCAATTTGACTAAAAAGAGTGTGTATGGTGGTAAATGTCTCCAACACCCCCCCTTAAGCTATACTCAGGAAGAGTTAGAAAAAACAGATGCATAAAAATGCTAGGGACCTGGAAACTAAGGCCATAGGTCACCCTGTACAATGCTGAAACTAAAACAATGCTCAAAACAAACTAAGTGAGGAAAAGAGGGAAAACCCCCCCTCAAGCTGAACACTAAAAGTAGTCTGAATCACCCTGATGAACTCACCCCCAATAGTGAACAGAGGTAAGTGAACTTATTTTTTGAAAATCTTTTGGTGAATATGTCTGCAATCTGCTCATCAGTCGATAAGTATTGCAGAATGATGGTCCTTTCATGCACTAGCTCCCTAATATAGTGCATGTGGATCTCTACATGCTTGGTCCTCTGCTTAGTAACTGGATTCATGGATATCTTAATAGCACTTTTATTTTCACAAAATAGGATAGTGGACAAAGTAATACCAAGATCAAACTCTGAAAGAATGCCTTGCAACCAAACTACTTGGATGCAAGCATTCACTGCTCCTCGATACTCAGCCTCCGATGAAGATAGTGCTATGGAAGCCTGATTTTTGCTTGACCAGCAAATGGGGCCACCACAAAACATGAATACATATCCATAAGTAGAATTATGATCAATAGAATCACCCGCCCAATCGGAATCTATGTATCCAACCAGCTCTAGCTCGCAGTCTGCAGCATAGTGAATGTCGTAGGTCCTGGTTCCCTGAATATACTGGAGGATCCTCTTGGCTTCCTTCCAATGAATATCATGAGGCTTCTGCATGTATCTTGATACATCATTCATGGCATAACAAATATCAGGCCTAGAATGTTTCAAGTACAACAAACTACCAATCAACTGTCGATAGATAGTGCAGTCCATGGGAGGTGTGTTTTTTCCTTCTTCAAGGCTAATCCCTAAAAGGAAAGGGAATGGTGCAAGCCTACAATCAGCCATTCTAAACTTGACTAAGAGTTATGAAATGTATTTGTACTGATTAACCATATTCCCATCATAATTTTTCTCAATTTCAAGCCCCAAAAATTGTTTTAGAAGCCCCAAATCACTCATTTCAAAGGCATTGTGGAGAGCAGTTTTGATGGCTGAAATGGAGGCAACTGTGCTACCTGTGATCAAAAAGTCATAAAAATATAAAAAAATGATAATTATATGACCATCATACTGCTTTAAATACACATTTGGATCTGATCTACATCTCTGAATTTTTTGCGAGAGAAGGAAGGCATCCATCTTGGAATACCACTCTCTTGGGGTCTGTTTTAACCCGCATAGTGACTTCTTTAGCTTGCAAACCAAAGATGGATCAATGATGTATCCCTCAGACTGCTTCATGCATATCTCCTCATGAATATCTCCATGCAGAAATTCTGACTTAACATCCATGTGATGCACTTCCCAGTGCTTGGATGCTAAAATTGCCAAAACAAGGTGGATGGAGTCCATTTTTGCAATTGGTGCAAAGGTCTCATGGTAGTCCACTCCTTGGACCTGAGAGAAAACTTTTGCTAATAGAATTGGCATATATTTTTAGGTGCTTCCATTATCAGAAACCTTGGTCTGAAACACCCACTTTCATTGAACCAATTTCCTTCCCGGAGGAAGAGAAACAAGCTCCCAAATAGTGTTTTTCTGAAGAGAATTCATCTCTTCATCCATGGCAACTTGCCATCTCATATCCTTCCGAGCATGATAGTAGGATTTTGGATCTGAACTAATAATAAAATAGAAATTTTTGGACAGAAAATTATCAGTAAAAGAGAGCACAATACCTGCTCTTTGGAAATCAGACTGGGTTCTCCTTGGATCATCCAGATTTCCAATGTTGTCTCCTGCGAAGGAGAGTGTCTGTTGGGCCCATGTAGGAAGATGATTTTGCACTTTAGGTTCTGATTCAGCATATAATTATTTCTGCACACT
Source organism: Pseudotsuga menziesii (assembly GCA_001517045.1). Taxonomy (NCBI): domain Eukaryota; kingdom Viridiplantae; phylum Streptophyta; class Pinopsida; order Pinales; family Pinaceae; genus Pseudotsuga; species Pseudotsuga menziesii. The sequence continues at coordinate 56,324 of LPNX010470180.1, read as the reverse complement.
GATTTTAGAAATCATAGGATCCAAATCAGGGTCATCACCCCCAATTTCATCATCCAAATATTCAGTAGAATAGGAAGAAAATTCAGTAGTTTTCTCCTTCACTAGTTCCACCTCCTGAAGAGGCTCATCAAAACTGACACTTCTCTTGATGATGATCTATTTGGTATTGATATATAGAATATTGAACCATTCATATTCATCAAGATACCCAATAAATAGACATTCTATGCTTTGCGGTTGCAAATCCCTTCTTTTATCAAGTGGAATCTGGGCCCATGCAGTGGACCCAAACACTCGTAGGTTCGACACATCCGGCTTGTGTCTGAAGTATGATTCGAAAGGGGTATTCCCTTTCATGGATGAGTGTGGAACCATGTTCTGAATGTATTATTTAGCATTCATGGCCTCAGCCCACAAATTTGTAGCAATCTTCTTAGATTCCAACATACAGGTGGTCATCTCCTTGAGAGATCGATTCTTCCTTTTTGCTACTCCGTTCTACTGTGGAGTGTAGGGAATTGAATGTTGGACTTGAATACCACTTTGGGAGAATATGTACATAAAATAATTACTGACATACTCCCCTCCATTATCAGATCTCAATATCTTTATCTTAAGCCCAGAGGCATTTTCAATCAAGGCCTTCAATTCAGAAATTTTTTCACATACTTCTGATTTCTTTTTGAGAAAGAAAACCCATGTATACCTTGAAAAATCATCAATAAAAGTAAGAATATACCTTGATCAATTCATGGATGTTATAGGAATTGGACCACTAATATCAGAATGCAGCATCCCCAATATTCATGTAGCTCGGTTTGCCTTCCCCCGATCGAACTTGTGCTCAGGGTGTTTTCCAATCACACAGCCCTTGCAAATTCCTGTGGTTGCCTTGATGACCAGGAGACCTTCAACCATGGATTTTTTCTGTTATTGCTGCAAATATTTGAAATTAATATGGCCAAACCTCTCATGCCACAACCTACTAACCTCATTCCCATGAGTTATCAGAACGGTGGGATTTGCATCCGCAACAAAGTGAGAGAACTCATAGGCTTTTGCATGATGATTTGCAAGGCCTTTAGCAATGAGTTTCTTGGATGTAATTTCTGTTATCTCAACATAATTTGGGGTGAAAGAAACTCTCTTAGGCACTCTAGTATGTGTCATCTAATAGACACTAAGGATATTTGATGCCAGAGATGGTACATACAATACATTTGGAAAGAAACCATTTTCAAGATCAACCGTACCTTGTCCTTATTAAATGATGGTGGAGTCATATCCCATGTGGATAGGGATGGATTTTCTCGTCTCCAAGGATGAAAAGGAGTCTTTTTCAGCCATCATGTGGTTTGAAGCTCTTGAATCAATCAAGAGTGCTTTGTACTTTGAAGTGCTTTCCATGAGGGGATGACCTTTTTCATGCTGTGGTCCCAGATCATGCTGATCTCTCCTCCAAAATCTTTCCAGAAGATTGATGTGATTCCTCTCAAGGAGAGAGGTAGCTTCATCAAGATTCTTCTTCATGTAGGCATGTTCAGGGTGGAAGCCCTTCCTGCAATGAGAACACTTGAATTTTTCCTTGCCATGGTGCCCTTTTCCTTTGTTCTTCCCTGAGCCGGAAGACTCATCATGCTACTGATTTTCAAATCTAGGTATAGGAGCATCAAATTTAGTTTTTGGATTTTTCTGCTGCTTTCCTTTTCCCTTCAAATCTTTAGGCCCCGAGACATGAAGGGTTTGATCACGGGAAGATATGATGATCCCCATTTGGACAATCTTGTCATGTTCACATCTTAGGGACTCAATGAAGGCATTGAGTGTAGGCATCTTCCATCCAGGGGTTGTGAGCTTCCCCGCACGAAATGTAGAAACAAAAACTGAATAATTAGCCCCAAGTTTGGAGAGTATGGAGAGGATGAGCTGATCATCCTCCTTCTCCACTTTGCATTGCTTCAAGAGTAAAACAGTATGCTTGAACTTTGCGAAGAAATCATTCAGAGTCTTGAAGTTGGAGGGTTGGAGAGACATGAGTTCATTTTCGAGTTGGTAAACCCTTAAGTCATCATGCTTTCCATATAGAGTCTCCAATTTGTACCATATTTATTTCAGAGTCTTCAATCCTGTAAGATAGAAGAGAAGGTCTTGGGAAATAGAGAGGCACAAGAAACCGAAGGCTTCATCCTTCTTGTTCAAGAATCTTGATTTTTCTATGGCGGATCCAGGCTCAACTTCAGTGTCCATGGTGACTCTAAAAAGTCCTCTGGAGCATAGTTGAATCTCCATATCATCTTTCCATGGGTGGAAATTGTATGGAGTCAAGAGATCTCTGGATGTGCTAGACCAAATGCTTCACCTGTAGAAACTTGAAAATCAAAAAAGAAAGGGCAATGTAAGGTTGGACAGCCTACACATTTTAGGCTTTCATCACACCCAGCATAGTCAATCAAGCAAGCTTGATCAACAAGTTCTTTACTTGGGGTATTAAGTGGTAAGCCTTGGCTTCTGGTGCAGTGCTAAATTTTGAGCGATTGCTCAAATTTCATGTAGAAATCTGTCAAAAAGCTTGTTTTTGAGAGATAGAGCTTCGTCCCGTCATAAGCTCTGATACCATATTAATCTTGTCTATTGATCTAGGAACAAAGAATCAATCTCATCAAGAATTAATCAACAAATAACTCATGAAATGGTGTAATCGGTCTACAGGAATAGTAGCCGCTCTGTATTCACATAAAGAATCAATGATTACCATTAAAATGACATGCTACAAGCATGAATGAAGAGACAATTTGAATTCCTTAGGAGGCCATTCGAATTGAATGAGTGAGTCTAGCTTAACTGACTATAAGCCATGGTTCACACTCAGTTAACAACTGACCAAAACCCTAATTGACTCAACTAACCCTAACTAAAGTTGGAGTGCAATAAACGACTGAGTCTCAACTGAAAGAGATCAGACACATGTCACAGCTCACCAACCATCAAGAGGTAGCACGACACTGACTCCAATGAACCTCGATGAGGTTAACTAAAGTTGAACTGCACATCAGAAGTTGGTGGAGGTGCCCCTGTTGAATCCAGTTCATTAAATAATATATTTAATGAGAGGAGGTTCCTTAACTGATTGTAACCACCAGTTAGTAATTAGGTGCGCTAATATCACTCAAATCACCCCCAGAGTGCTCCAGTTAGCCTCCTCGAATGTAGGAGAAGGCTAAGTTATCCTCCTTAACTGGAGGTAGGTGTGGGTGTGACTAGATGATGTCAATTATACTTAGGATAGTGGTTTAACTAGGCCAATTTGACCAAAAAGAGTGTGTATGGGGGTAAATGTATCCAACAGGACCAACACTGCTACGATTTGAAAAAACACCCTCGTTATATAGAAAATAGAATGGATAAAACCCAAGAAAAAATGATGGAGAAAAACCACAGGAAAACCATATGTAGCATCATGCAGGGTGCACGCATGCTATGGTGGAGGTGTGGGCAGGATTGTGAAATAAAATATCCCCCAACATATTGCATATTTGTATAGTTAAAAAAAAACCTTTTTTACCCCTAATATACCACCAATATATTGGCTTGTAATTTTTTGAGTTTTAACCCCCCCAATATGAATGAACGTGATATCATATTGGTCCCTATGTGACGCTCCCATGACCCAAGAAGACTTGGCCACACTCAAAACCCACCCAAAAACTTCCCACATCAAGAACTCAACCAAAAGGGAGGATGTACATGATTGGTGAAAGAACAATCATGTATGTATGCGACTGGGCAGAGTACTTCCCGCGTATATACACGACTAGGCAGAGTACTTCCCGCGTATATACACGACTAGGCAGAGTACTTCCCGTGTATATACACGACTGTATAGTCTCTAACCCACGTATACCAAGAAGAATGTGGTAAAAAGAAAGACAAGGGTTGAACCACTCTAGGGGACTGTCATTGGATGAACATACTGCAAAATTTGAAACATAAACGAAAAGAAACAAAGATAAAATCAAGAAAATCATGTAGCCAAACCCCACAAAAAAGGAAATCCCCATCAAAGTCTTGAATTCATTTATGGAGAAAAATTCCTATGGCTTCTTAGGGTGGACCACAACAGACATTATGACACCAAAAGTATATCCATTTCCAATATGCTAAATATATATACAAGACTAACACTAAGGCATGAGAAGCATGCCTTATTCTGGATGTTCGTAGAAGATCCTCATTGAGCTTCCAAACACACTTGCACCTAGATTCCATCCTCAACAACAATAAAATACACAAGCATGATAGATATTAAGTGTTAGAACCTAATCTATCATATACAAATCCAATATATAATCAAAGAAAGTACATCCATGGATACAAATATTCATAGTTACACATATAATGGACGATAAATGGATATCTCTATTAATTGTAAGCATAGATACAAATAACAACCTTTATTGGCACCTCGTCAAAATCAAGAAACTAAGTCCTCCACCTGGCCTCCACCACTTCAATCCTCCATATCGAGGCAAGCTCACAAGACAAAGGAAATCTTGGGAAAGAGCACCAATGGCTGCTCCAAGGACAAATGGATGGAGACTCAAGTATGCAAGAATGGGGTGCAATTCCACTATTATTTGTTTTCTGTCACAAGTCCTCCTCCTTTAATTCTTCCAAGTTTCTCAATATATAGCCTGTCAATGAGAAGTGAAGGCTCGGATCATAGCGTTTACAGGCATATGGAAGGAAAAGAGTCAAGTTTTTCGTTAGTTGATGACGAAAAACTCCAAATATTTATTTTTGAGCACATTTCTCGATGTACACATGTCATAGTGGAGCAAGTTGCATGTACAAATGGGAAGCATGCTAGTGACCTGTGTATACCCATAAAAATTATGTTTTAAAGGGATTCTCTAGAGCATCAAAGTAATACTGAGAAAAGGGGGCTCAAATATTCTTCATAGGGACATGGATAGGCCATAAAAACATGATATACAAAGTGTGGAAAATCCACTTATAACAACAATTTATGGTCCAACCTATGGTCGTTGATGGATACCAACCTCACCAAATCGATTTCCTTCCATCCCAGACCGATGGTGAAACAAAGGGAGTCAATAGGATGATTTTTCATATTTTGAGAATGTACAATTCTAAACATCCCCACACATGGGATGAGATACTTTCTTATGTTCATCACATCTATAACAGATCCCTTCATAACTCTTCCAACAACATCCCTTTTCAAGTGTGCCTAGGGTTCCAATCATTGGCCCCAATTGCTATAGCTTCTCCCATTGCATACACACAAGAGGAATATGACCATGCTATTACTTAGGCTAATAAGGCCACCATATTTTTTGAACAAATACAACACATTCGCTAATAGGTACATGATGTTTTGGAAATATCAAATACTAAGTACAAGCAACGACTTGACCAACGTCGGGTTCCACACAAGTTCTAGGTGGGTTATAAGGTTTGTTTTCATTTGTAGAAAGAGAGACTCACATGATCCCATCATAAGCTTCATCCACTTCGATATGGGTTGTAGACCATCACCATGAAATCTGGTGAGAATTCCTTTGTATTAAGCATTCCTTCATTCCTTGGCTTACACCCAGTATTCAATGTGGATATCCTTCGCCCATATTTTCCACCATTGTTGGACACATCCAAGGTGGTAGAGTAGTTGACACCTACAGATATTAACCCTGAATACATGGATCGGGAAACCACTTATCACATCATGGACACACACAGGTTAAGTGCAACCTCCAGCATAAAATCCAACTATATCGGTTTGTCAAAGCAAGGTAGCTACTCCACCAAGGCAAGTGGCTCACTAGGAGTCAAGTTCAACAAAAGTTTATCCATTTGATGCATGGAATCAATTAAATGGAGACCATTTCTTCCTAATGGGGGAGGACTGATCCATATGGATATAGATAGTTTCCCACCTATTCCAGTAGCTCAAACAACTTTCCATTTTGGTAATTTCCTAGTAATTTTCTATAGTTTTTCAGGTCCCAATATTTTATGGTCATTTTGAGGTCATAAACAATTTTTTTATGATTTTGGGGGTCAATGTTTTCCAATACATGCATTGTCCCCAATTAGAAGTTGTAATGATCGGATAGACCTTTCCAACGGGCTATCGATTTCCCAAAACAAAGATCGTATGCAAGCGTAATGACCCCAGAAGTTGATCGTTCAACTAACCACCTTGGGGACACAAAATTTATGATAGTTCATCTCCTAGGGTTAGTATTGTTATAATAATCAACCCATAGTTAGCTACCTTAGACATTAATTAATCCAATTTTTGTCTTATTTTCCTAGTTTCCATATTCCACCTTATGCAAGTTGTCCTCCACACATCCATAGTGGTCAAACTTTCTAAATTTGAGTCATGGAGCGCTTGGGAAACCTCTTGGAATCAAATCGGCTTTATTCCTGGCCTCCCTAGTGCATGTCTACTTTTTCTGCTTTATTGCCTGCTTTTTCTGAGTTTTAAGGCAATTGGGAAAGTTTGACTAGGTGAAGTTAACTTGTTTTTTGTCCTCATCATCCTCCACTCTTTTCTCCTATGAAAAACATGTATGAGTTGTCCTTCCAACATATTTTAGCTTCCCTAATTTATTTTTCCAATTCGTGAGCTCCTAGACAGATTTGGAATGTGCTTTATGCACCTATGGGGGATTTGCTTAGATTTAGTAAGCCTGCTTTTGACTAAATTCGAATGGAATCCTTATGCATTCGAATCTCTCATGTAATTATTTATTTTTGCAGCCTATGACTTCATAGGGTTGGCTATTGTACACTTAATCAATATAGATTAGTGTTCTGCTCCATATTCAGTCTCCTTTTGTGAGTAATTTGCATGTGTAATTGGAAATTGTTGTGAGTGTAATTGTTCTAACACCTGGGTTCAATTTCCACATGGTATCAGAGCCTTTGTACATCAATTTCTCTCCTTCCAAATTGTTATTGCAGGTTCGACATCATTGACTGGGAGCATTCTGCTGACTGAAGGGACAATTTTTGAGCTATGGATCAATCTCAGAAGATCATCTTGACTCCATTTAACTTCTTTGAATGGAAAGCAGAGATGGAAATACTGTTAAGAGTGAAAGGCCTCTACAGAGTGACTATGGAAACATAAGCAGAGCCCAATGCAGCTATAGAGAACATTAAATGGCACAACAGGAGGGATGAGGCCTATGGTCTCCTGTGTCTGAGCATATCCAGAGACCTCCTTTTCCATCTTGATGGTTTGACATCACCGAATGAAGTATGGGAGAATCTTGTTGATATTTTTGGAAATATAGATGAGATGAGGGGACATCAAATTGAAAATGAATTGATCTCCCTGAGTCCCAATAGCTTTGAATCCCTGCAACTCTATTTTTCCAAGTTCAAAGCACTTGTTTTGCAGTTAAAACAATGTGGGATCAAAAAGAAGGATGAAAAACTAGTTTTGGCCATATTCTCAAAGCTTGGCCCTAACTATTCAGTGTTTGTATCGACCTTATATGCCACAAAGTTGATAGCTCGAGCCTGGAAAATTCCTAGCCTTGCATATTTCATGGAATCTCTCACACAAGAACAAGATAAATTCGTGATGATGGACACCATCAAACCATCCAAAGACTAAGATCTGGTTGCTGGAGATTCAAGGGTGGATTCAGAAAGTAAGAAGAGAGTTAAAAGGCTGCCTGAGCAAAAGAGAGACAAGAACAAGTCTCTAGAGGAGCCTCAAGGTTCCAAGAAGAACCCCGAGAAGAAGAAGAACAAAGGAGAAATGAGCAAGTGTGCATATTGCAGTAAGGAAAATCATTCTAAAAGCTCCTGCATGAAGAAGAAAATAGACATTATGACCCAACTCCTGGAGAAGAATGGCATCTCCCTTCCAGACAGCTCAAAGAAGAGGAAAGGAGGATCAAATTCAGAAGACAGAGAGAGAGAGTTCATGCATTGGTTGCTGGCACATCAACCTCACCTAGTTTCATCATTGATTCTGGAGTTTCAAGACATATGGTTTCGACCAAGGAGGCATTCACCTCACTTGACATGTTGAAAGGTCCACCAATAGTACTGGGAGATGACTTTCTCACTGAAAGTTTGGGCAAAGGGAGGATTGATCTTGACCATGGTAAGTTCAGCAATGTGTTGTATGTTCCAGGTCTTGCCTCTAACCTCTTATCAGTGTATCAGACGACCCACACAGGGTCTCCAAAAAAGGTCATATTCTTCCCTGATGAAGTTGAGATCACAGAGATCTCAAGTGGTAAAGTCATTGCAAAAGGAGTTGCAAATCACACTTCGAAGGTATACATGTTCTCACACTTCCTACCCTACTCAAACCCCTCTGCTCTTCTGATTCATGCTAATGAGGCAAGCAAGCTTTGGAGTGAAATATTTGGTCACCTCAATTACAAGTATCTTTCTGATCTTAGTGAAAAATAAATGCTCATAGGGTTACCAAAGATTAAGTTTTCCAAAGGAGTCTGTCAAGGTTGCATCTTAGGAAAACACACAAAGCATAAATTTGAGAAAGCTAGTCATGAGAGAACCTCTGTGCCTCTTGAGTTGATCCATAGTGATGTTGCTGGACCATTTACTCATATGTCAATGATTTAAGCCAAATATGCATTGACATTCATAGATGACTTTCCCAGGTATTGCTGGGTTTACTTCCTGAAACATAAGTCTGAATTTTTTGGCCTTTTCAAAGTCTTTAAGGATTTGGTTGAAAACCAGTCTGGGAGGAAACTCAAGGTCCTCAGATCTAAAAATGGTGGTGAGTATGTCAAGTATGAGTTCATTTAATATTTTGTGCAGATGCAGGTATTCATATGCAGCATTCTATCCCTTACACACCACAACAGAATGGTGTTGTTGAGAGGAAGAACAGATCACTGAAAGAAATGGCAACCTGCATGATGGAGGCTAAGACTTTGCCACCAAAGTTTTGGGCCAAAGCTATAAACTGTGCAGCCTATATCCATAATAGGGTGCCTCATAAATTGCTTGATGGTATAACTCCTTTCAAATCATGGAGTGGGCACAAGCCAGATGTGACCCATTTCAGGATTTTTGGCTCAAGGGCTTGGGCTAGAATTCCAACAGAAAAGAGGAAGGATTTGCAGACCCAAAGCCAAGAGTGTATATTTGTTGGGTACTCTGAAGATTCAAAAGGGTTCAAGCTGATCAATTTGAGCACAAATAAATCCTTCATTGAAAGGTGTGTTCAGTTTCAAGAAGAGCCCCTAGCAGCAGTGGAAGTTGGAGAATCCTCTTCAGCACCAGAACCTCTGAATGTAAGTGAAGAGATAGTTGAACATGCTGATTCTGATATGTCTGATAATGATGATTTGATTACAAATCCTAAAATTCCTACAAGACCAAAATGGGCAGCCAAGACCATTCATGAAGCTGGAGAACTAGCTGGAAATCCTAATGATCCTAGGAGGACTAGATCTCAGTTTGAGAGTGCTCTGTGCATGAAAGATCGTATGTTTGCAGAGAAATGCTATCTGATGATTGAATAAGATCCATATACATATGAATATGCAAAAAAAGATCCAATATGGGAAATAGCCATGGAAGAAGAGTTCAGTTCACTCTACAAGAGCAACACTTGGGAGCTGGTTGATCTTCCCCCAGGGAGAAAGCTAGTTCAGTGTAAGTGGGTGTACAAAACCAAATTTACTGCTGATGGTTCACCTATGAAGTACAAGGCCATATTGGTAGCCAAGGTCTACTCACAGGTACATGGCATAGACTACAATGATACCTTTGCACCAATGGCAAATATGGACTCCATCAGGCTAGCCTTAGCCATTGCAGCTTCAAAGCAATGGGAGGTACACCACATGGATGTGAAGTGTGCTTTCCTGAATGGAGATATCATTGAAGAGATTTACATGCAGCAGCCTCAAGGATTTTCTACTAACCCATATCTTGTGTGCAGGCTAAAGAAGTCATTGTATGGGCTTAAGCAAGCCCCCAGGGCTTAGTATGCCAAGATTGATAGCTTTCTTCTATCACTGAATTTTGTTCAATGCAAATCAGATCCAAATGTATATTTGAAGCTGATTTATGGTTCATTAATGATCATTTTTTTGTATTTTGATGACCTTCTCATTACAGGAATCTCAAAGGATGAAATTGCCTCCTTGAAGGATGCAATGAACCATGCCTTCTCAATGACAAATTTGGGCTTATTGAGCCAATTCTTGGAGCTCGATATTGCTCAAACCAAATAAGGAATAAAAGTACATCAGTCCAAGTATGCCTTGGATTTTCTGAACAAATTCAATATGAAGGATTGCAAGCCAAGCAAGACTCCTTTCCTTTCAGGCGTTAAGCTTGAAGAAGTTGATTCTTCACCTATGGTAAACAATACACTGTATAGGAAATTGATTGGATGTTTGTTGTATCTTACACATACTAGACCTTATATTTATTATGCAGTAAGTGTGGCTTCAATATACATGGATCAGCCTCATGATATCCATTGGAGAGCATCCAAAAGGATCCTTAACTTTGTTCAGGGAACAAGGACTCATGGGATCTTCTACAAAGCTAAATCTGATCTTGATTTGATTGGGTTTATTGACAGTGATTGGGCAGGTGACAGCATAGATCGAAATTCAACATCAGGATATGTGTTCATTCTTACAGAAGGTCCAATCAGCTGGTCAAGCAAGAAACAGAGTGCCATTGCACTCTCATCTACAAAAGCAGAGTACAGAGGAGTTGAAATGCAGCAACTCAATGTTTATGGTTGCAGGGGTTACTTGGAGAGTCTGGCTTCGAATCATAATACTCAACTACTATCTATTGTGATAATCAGAGTACCATTCGAATCTACAATGATCCAGTTCATAAGCATAGAACCAAACACATTGAGATCCATATGGACTACATCAGAGAGCTTCTGCATGATGGCACCATTCACCTACTCTTCTGTTCATCTTCAGAACAAATAACAGATATCTTCACCAAAGTTTTTTGTGAGAAGACATTCATCAATTTCAAATCACTGCTGGGGATTGTTGATCATGCTGTGAAGCATGAGTGATGACAAGATTTCCAAATTTTGTTTTACTGTCCATGTTTAAGGGAGGATTTTTCTCACTGGGTTTTTGCCTCTTTCCTTGGTTAAATGGACATGCGGTATGTAAAGGGTGACTAAGCCTTGTTGCTGGCCCTATAATTTTCTGATATTTTACTCATAAATTAGGCTTAAGGGGGGGTGTTAGAATAATCAACCCATAGTTAGCTACCTTAGACATTAATTAATCCATTTTTTGTCTTGTTTGCCTAGTTTCCATATTCCACCTTAGGCAAGTTTTCCTCCACACATCCATAGTGGTCAAACTTGCTAAATTTGAGTCATGGAGTGCTTGGGAAACCTATTGGAATCAAATCTTCTTTATTCCTGGCCTCCCTAGCACATGTCTGCTTTTTCTGCTTTATTGCCTGCTTTTTCTGAGTTTTAAGGCAATTGGGAAAGTTTGACTAGGTGAAGTTAACTTGTTTTTTGTCCTCATCATCCTCCACTATTTTCTCCTATGAAAAGCATGTATGAGTTGTCCTTCCACCATATATTAGCTTGCCTAATTGATTTTTCCAATTTGTGAGCTCCTAGACAGATTTGGAATGTGCTTTATGCACCTATGGGGGATTTGCTTAGATTTAGTAAGCCTGCTTTTGACTAAATTCAAATGGCATCCTTATGCATTCGAATCTCTCATGTAATTATTTATTGTGGAATCCTATGACTTCACAGGGTTGGCTATTGTACACTTATTCAATACAGATTAGTGTTCTACTCCATATTCCGTCTCCTTTTGTGAGTAATTTGCATGTGTAATTGGCAATTGTTGTGAGTGTAATTGTTCTAACACCTGGGTTCAATTTCCACAAGTATTATACTTTCTCTCTCTCCAAGGATTTATGATAAAATTACCTTCGTCCTCCTTTTGTATTCATCTTTTCATGAATGAGCATAGCAGCCACATCTCTTCTCAGAGATATAGAAACCACCATTCTAACTACTTTTATTTTACTGTTTGTTATACTTCCTTCATTTAATAGAATATGAGTTTATTGTATCACTATTTTTCTTGCCATATATCTATGTATGAGAATATATATATATATATAGATATATATGTATGTGTGTGTGTGCTCTCTCATTTCATTGTCACATAAATCTTGATCAACAACTCTTGAGTGTTGGGGTGATCGAGAGATGGAGATTCATTCCCCATTCAACATTTGTAGCAACAATATAACTTATATTTTCATGTAGCAAAGAGAATTTTCATACCATGTTACCATTTGCAGAGGTTGTTCCCATTGTTTCTCCGATTTTGGTATGCTTTTTAGGTAGATTTTTCTATTTTTCAAGAACTTGTAACTACTTCCTGTAGCATCCCATACTTTTTAAATGCACATCAATGTATTTAGTGGACATATTTATTTAGCATTGATGCCAATTGTTTCTTATATTGAGTGAAATTTGCTAATAATGATTTTTGATATTTTCTACTATGATAATCTTCTTGAAGAGTTTGTGAGTTTCTCCTGATATTGCCTCAAAATTCAAATGGTACTCTATGAGACTTCCCTTGAAATATGCTCCTACTCATGTATGCATGAAGATAATTCCTGGAAATAAGAGATATGAATGTGAGGGGTAATAGAATCCAAAGCAAAAAGGATTATTCACATGTAATTGTCTGATGTGTTAGTTGTTTATGATATGTTTTAATATGTGGTTGTTGAACATATAACAATATATGGACATAGATGTTGGTGAAGCATTGGTTGGAAAGGATTCCAAGTTATATGGATCCATGGCCCTGTTGTATTCAACAATGGTTTTCAATAGTACATATCCTCTTATAATCAGTCTTTACTGTTGTTGTAATTGTAACTTTGGAATGTATTCACTTGTATATTTTATGTATTGTACCCCGATGTTTATTCCGGGAAGTGTCTATAATGTATTTGAGTCATTTCATGCCCCGATGTTCCTGTAGGGAGATTCAATAATGTAAAAAAGTCATGTAAAGTCATTATGGGTAACCCTCCTATATTGATCAAGGGTTAAAGTCCTCGCAGTTGTGGGGACCTAGGGTTATTAGACTCTCCTAGAGAAGTCAACCCTAGTGAGTTATTTGTTAGAATAATCAAACCCATAGTATTACCCACTTAGACATTAATTCATTTATTTTTGTCTTATTTGCCTAGTTCATGAGTCCCACCATGTTCAAGTTACTAATTGCCTATCCATAGAGGTCAAACTTTCTATCTTTGACTCATGTAGTGCTTGGGAAAGCCTTAGGAATCAAATCTGCTTTATTCCTGGCCTCCTAGGCACCCTTCTACTTTTTCTGCTTTGTTGACTGCTTTTTCAGTTTTTAAAGCACATAAGGAAAGCAATACTAGGTGAGGTGAACCTGTTTTATTTCCCTTTCATCCTCCACTCTTTCCTCCATGCAAAATCATGTATGAGCTGCCATTTCACCCCTCATTATCTTGCCCATGCGCCCTTTCCAATTCGTGAGCCTCATGACAGATTTGGGATCAGCTTTTTACACCTATGGGGGATTTGCCTATTTTGGGTAAGCCTGCTTTATGCTAGATTTGGATGCTTCCTCATGCATTCAATTTCTTCATGTATTCTATTTATTCAGCAGCCTATGATATTACAGGGTTGGATATTGTACACTGAGTTAATATAATTTTGTGTTATAGCTCCATTTTCAGTCTCCATTGTTGACAATTTTGCATGATCAATTGTAATTTGTTGTGAGTGAAATTAATCTTTTGCTGGTCAGAATTTCTACATTATTGTCAAGTTGGGAATTAGTATAAATAGAGAGTGAGCCTCTCTATTTATCACACACTCACTCACACTCAGTTGTAGCTCATAACTGAGAGAGAAGAAGTTTTTGGGACAAGAGAGAGAGAGAGACTACTACTGTCAGGAGATCATCTTACTGTTTTGGGGTTTTACTTTTGGTGTTGATTCTATCTCTGAGGAAGTTATGGGGTTTTCTCCTTTATGGTTTCCTCAAGGAAAATCTGTGTCCATTGTCTCTTATGTTTGATTGTTGTGCTTGTTATTCTCTCAGTTAAAGATCATAAGATAAGGCTAGCTTAAATGATAAAAATCTAACATGGTATCAGAGCTAACCTGAGAAGAAGACACTGTGCAGCTATGGAAACTAGGTATTCCTACTTTTTGGATCTCTCTCCATGGATTTTCAACAAAACAAGGTTGGGCTGACTCTCCTCTCTAGGGAGCATCTTTCTGTCGAAGCAGAATCTTTTCAGTTTTTGACTCGACACTCCTGCCGAAAATTAGGGCTTTCCATAGAAGTGGAATTTTTGAGTGAGCCCAGGCATAGATTGATCTCCTCCTCAAAATCGAAGTTTATAGATCAAGATCAAATTTTTTGGTTGGGTAGAACTCCGGGAAAGTCAAACCCTAATATGCTCCTGGACCAGCACTGCAGAAATTCAGCTCCAGATCCAATTCCGACATCTTGACTTGGTAAGATCTAAATCTTTTGTATTTCCATTTGAGGTTCTCTGTTAATATGTCTCATCATACCAAGCTTGATGAAAATCTTGAGGGAGATGATAACTTTGGAGCTTTGAAGTATAGGATCTCCCTGGTCCTGGAAGAAAATGATTTGGACTCTTACATCACTGAAGAGGTTCCAGTTCCAAAGGGAGATGAGGCTAAGGATTTACACAAGAATAAATTGGTCATGGATAAGAGGATTATTGCTAATTCAATCAAGGATCACCTCATACCATAGGTTTCCTCCCTAAAGACGCCTAAAGCTATGTTTGATGCCCTGACCAAACTGTTTGAAGGGAAGAACATAAATCAAAAGATGAATTTGAGGAACTAGTTGAAGAATGAAAAGATACAAAATGAGGAGACCATACAGTCATACTTTACAAGGGTCTCCCAGGTCAAAGAACAACTTGAAGCAGTGGATGAAGAAGTGAAGAATGCAGAAATTGTGATGACCACCTTGAATGGTCTCCCTAGGTCATGGGATTTTTTCATCCAAGGAATCTGTGCTAGAAAGAAGCTAATCAAGTTCAGTAGGCTATGGAAAGAATGCTCACAAGAATAAGCTTGAATAGTAGCTCGATAATAAATTATGGGAAATGAAGATCAAACTCTCACAGTACATTCCAAGAAAAGCAGAAGGGACAATCATCATCACCAAGGTAAGCATTGTTACCAAAAAGATAATTCTGTAAGAATAAACAAGGATCTATCCAAACTCAGATGATATACATGTGATGAAAGAGGACACTTTACTATAAATTATCCCATGAATAAGATTGGTTCTAAGAAGAAGAATAACTCCATAAGAAGACATCATGCTCACACTACCGAGGATGATGATCCTCCCAGAAAAAGAGTCAAACAAGAAAGTGAAGACTCTTCAAGTGATGAAGAATATGTTATGATCTCTACTCTCACAGGAACTGTCACACATGGAAGGAAAGATTGGCTTATTGACAATGGGGCTTCCAAGCACATGATAGGATTCAAGGAATATTTTGAGAAACTATCCGAACATAATTCACCCCATAAGGTGAAACTTGGGGATGACTACCAATATCCCATAAAAGGTAGTGGTGAATCCTCCTACAAGCTAGACTCTGGAAAGTCTATGAAAATGAAGGAAGTCTTATTTGTACAAGTAATAAAGAATAATCTTCTCTCCATATCGGTATTGGATGCAAAAGGCATGAGTGTTGCATTTGTAGATGGCCAAGTCCTCATGTGGCCAAAAGGAAAGACTGTTGACGATGCAATAGTAATTGAAGAACAAGACGGAGGATTATAAAAATTGAAGGGCCAACTAGAACAAGCTTTGGTTCATGACTCAGTAGAGCCAAATGAACTTTGGAATAGAAGGCTTGCATGTGTACACTATAGAGCAGTACCACTTGCAAGAAAAGTTGTTGAAGGACTTCCAAAAATGCAGACAAAGCATGAAGGAGTTTCCAAAGGATGTGCGAAAGGAAAGAACACAAAGAAGACATTTCCAAGTAGCGAAAGCAAAGCAAAAGGAATCTTAGAAATCATTCACTCCGATGTATGCGGTCTGATGTCATCCAACTCATTAAGCGGGTATTTATACTATGTTTATTTCATTGATGATTTTTCTAGGAAGACATGGATATACTTTATGAAGAACAAAGATGAAGTATTCAACAAGTTCAAGGAATTCAAACCCTTGATAGAGAACCACACAGAAAAGAAGATCAAGACCTTTCGATCAAATAATGGCGGAGAATTCACATCAAATGAATTCAAAGAGTTATGCAAAGATTTAGGGATTAAGAGGGATTTATCCACTCCTTATAATCCACAACAGAATGGAGTTGCAGAAAGAAAGAATAGAATGATTATGGAAGTTGCAAGGGCAACGCTTCATGATTAAGATCTTCCTATGCACCTATGGGAAGAAGCTGCTAGAACAGTTGTGTATGTATAGAACTGTACTCCGCATAAAGTACTCGGGAACAAAACACCTAAAGAAGTCTTCTCTGGGAAGAAACTAGAATTTAGCCATCTCAGAATATTCGGTTGTCCAGTGTACATACACATTCCAAAAGAAAAGAGGACGAAGTTAGATCCTTCAAGAAAGAAGGGTATATTTGTGGGATACTCTGAAAGCTCAAAGGATTACAGAATATACTTCCCAGGATTCAAGAAGATCAACATCAACAGAGATGTAACATTCAATGAAGATTTAGCCTACAACAAATCCAGAAAGAGACCTGCTGAAGAACCTCAAGAAACAGAAGTAACCAGAATTCATGACACAACCATGAACGAAGAAATTCAAGAAGAAGATCAAGAAATAGAAGAACCTCAAGAACCTATAAATCCACCTCAGGAGAAGAATCCTCACAAGAGGAAACCTGCTTGGGTATAAGAAGCTATCCAAGGTGCAGAAAGATATGGGGCTCTAAAAGAAAATCATAGAGAAAGGAAAAGCACCAGGTCCTGCTCCAACTATTTAGCCTTATTATGTGACTTCATCGATAAAGAACCTTCCAACTATGAAGAAGCGGCATAAAGTAAAGAATGGAAGGATGCTATGATCGAAGAGTATTAATCGATCATGAAGATTGATGTCTGGGATGTTGTCCCTAGACCAAAGGGGAAGTCTATTGTAACTTCCAAATGGATCTACAAGATCAAACATGCTGTAGATGATAGCATAGAAAAATATAAAGCAAGATTTGTGGCTTGTGGCTTCTCCCAAAAGGAAGGAATAGATTATGAAGAAAATTTTGCACCTGTAGCCAAATACACTTCCATCAGATTAGTGCTTTCTCTGGCTGTAGTGATGAAATGGAAGATACACCAGATGGATGTCAATACTACTTTCTTGAATGGTGTAGTGGAAGAGGAATTGTATGTGGAGCAGCCACTCAGTTTTGAGACACATGACAAGGATTCTCATGTGTGTAAGTTAAAGAAAGACCTGTACAGTTTGAAACAGGCACCCAGGACATGGTACAGTAGAATTGATGGCTTTCTATCTAGTTTGGGCTTTAACAAAAGTAAAGCAGATTTCAACCTTTACCACAAGGTTGAAGAAGGGAACCCAGTGATACTCCTACTATATGTATATGACCTATTTGTAACAGGTGGAGATGGGTTGATTACTCATACAAAGAGGAATCTTAATGCCGAGTTCAAAATGAAGGACTTGGGTATGATGCGCTATTTTCTAGGCATGGAGGTGTGGCAGAATGCGGATGGAATCTCCCTTGGAAAAGGGAAGTATGCAGTAGAGATCCTGAAGAGATTCAAGATGATAGACTGGAAGGCCATGACCACACCTATGGCATCGAACCTAAAGCTTCTAAGTGATGCTTCATCAGAGATGGTTGATGCTATGATGTATCGTCAGATGATTGGGTCCTTGATGTACCTGATGAATACGAGACCAGATATTTGCTTTGCTGTGAACACCTTGAGCCAATTCCTGAAGGATCCGAGACATGTTCACTTGATTGCTGTAAAGCATATTCTGAGGTACCTAAAGGGTACAATTGATTATGGGCTCAAGTATAAGGCTGATCAAAAGATTAACCTAGAAGGTTATGTTGATTCAAATTGGGCAGGCAGTGCTATCGATAGAAAGAGCACATCATGGTGTTGCTTCAGTATGGGATCAAGTGTGATCTCTTGGTTTAGCAGGAAATAGTATTGCGTGGCACTGAGTATAGCTGAAGCAGAGTATGTCGCATCTTGTTCAGCTAGTTGTCAGGAAATATGGCTAAGGAAGCTACTGTCTGATTTGTTTGATCTCTAGTTAGATTCTACTTGTATATATTGCGACAACTAGAGTTGTGTTAAGTTGTCGAAGAACTTGGTGTTCCATGACAAGTCGAAACATATCGAGATCAAATATCACTATATCAGGGATATGGTGCAGAGAGGAGCAGTGAAGCTCCAGTATGTTGTGATGGACGAATAGATAGCTGATTTGTTGACCAAGCCATTGGCTAGAGTGACATTTGAGTACTTCAGGGAGACGCTTGGTGTTCTCTAGATCGAGGTTCCCTCTAAGGGGAAGTGATGAGTCTGTGAGCCATTCTGACATGGTGAGAGGATTGGTTCCTTCCATGGTCAGATGTAAGTGCTAAGTCATTCTGAGGTGACTATGGGATGTGTTCCCACATGATCAAATATAAGTGCTAAAGGCCATTCTCTAGGAGAATGGAGGCACTTGGTCAGTGGCCAGGAATACTCAGCCTAGAGCCGAGGGCCATTTTGATATGACTGTGGTATGTGTTCTCACATGATCAGATATAAGTGTAGGGCCATTCTGATATGACTGTGGGATGTGTTCCCATGTGATCAGATGTAAGTGCAGACCCATTCCGATGTGACTGTGGGATGTGTTCCCACATGATCGGATGTAAGTGCAAAGCCCTTCTAACATGTATGCTAGATTGGTTCCTCGCATGGGAAGATGTGAGTGCAGAGCCCTTCTGACATGTATGCTGGATTGGTTCCTTGCATGCGAAGATGTAAGTGTAGAGCCCTTTCAACATGTAGGTTGGATTGGTTCCTCGTATGGTTGAATGTAAGTGCAGATCCCTTTTGACATGTATGTTGGATTGGTTCCTCGAATGGTCGAATATAAGTGTAGATCCTTTTTGACATGAATGCTGCATTGATTCCTCTCATGGTTAGATGTGAGTGCTAGGCCTTTCTGACATAGATGACTGGATTGGTTCCTCTCATGGTCATATGTGAGTGCTGGGCGGGCCTTTCTGACATGTATGTTGGATGTGTTCCTTGCATGGTTAGATGTAAGTGTCTGGCAGGCCATTCTGACTTAGGGTTAGATATAAGTGCTGAAGAAGACCTACATGGAGGCTAGGCCTACAACCAGCATGAAAAAGGGTTGGCTCTGTAGAACTTCCTATGACGAGAAAAATTGAGAGATAGCACCTGTGATGATGATCCAACAGAGATGTTCCAGATCAAGAGATGATCCAGATCTAGTGATGTTCTAGATCCAGAGATGATCCAGATCTAGTGATGTTCTAGATCCAGAGATGATCCAGATCCAGTGATGATCCAGATCCAGTAATAAAGATGACTTGAAGATGAAGATGACAAGAACTTGACGATGATCTAGATGATACAGAGAATAATACTTGTGCTGATAAATTGTGTTGAGAGAATATCTTCTTAGTTAAGAGGGAGTGTTGATGTAATTGTAACTTCGGAATGTATTCACTTGTATATTTTATGTATTGTACCCCGATGTTTATTCCAGGAAGTGTTTGTAATGTATTTGAGTCATGTCATACCCTGATGTTCCTATCGGGAGATTCAATAATGTAAACAAGTCATGTAAAGTAATTGTGGGTAACCCTCCTATTGATCAAGGGTTAAAGTCCCTGCAGTTGTGGGGCCCTAGGGTTATTAGAATCTCCTAGAGAAGTTGGCCCTAGTGAGTTATTGTCACATCGAGAATTAGTATAAATAGAGAGTGAGCCTCTCTATTTATCACACACTCACTCACACTCAGTTGTAGCGCATAACTGAGAGAGAAGAAGTTGTTGGGATAAGAGAGAGAGAGACTACTGCTGTCAGGAGATCATCTTACTATTTTGGGGTTTTACTTTTGGTGTTGATTCTATCTCTGAGAAAGTTGCAGAGTTTTCTCCTTTATGGTTTCCCCGGGGAAAATCTTTGTGTCCATTGTCTCTTATGTTTGATTGATGTGCTTGTTATTCTCTTAGTTAAAGATCCTAAGATAATGCTAGCTTAAATGATAAAAATCTAACATTTACAGGCTTGTTTCATTCAGCCATAGAGTATATTTAGTCCTTTTATAGTAGACTATTACGAGAATATTTTTCCATTTTTGCAGTACCAACCCTTGGTATTGGTTTCCAACAACCTCTTACGCTATGAAACAAGAGTACAATTCCATCTTCTTCAAAGTCTTCATTGCTCTTTTAATATAAGAAGCCAACCGTCTAGCATTCATTTTCAAATCATCATGGCAGAAAACAAAACCTGCAAGCAATCCAAAATACCCATCATCTTCTTTTATATATCAAAGCAGTTGTTTCCTCATGATTTGTATTGAAAAAAAATTAAAAAAAATAAAATAGTAAAGAGAAAAAAAATCTCTTTTGTTAAACCAATTCGCTGTTGCAACTAGACATGAACCTTGCTTCAAAAGCAGACAACTAGCAAGCAATGTTATCAATAAGTTCTGTAAGTTTATGTTGGTTCAGACCTTGTATTGTAATTGTTCAAAATCATTTTGATGCTAGTGTCCTTAAGGAAAAGCTTCTGACAAATCTTGTGCCATCGACTTCAACACATCATCTAGGATCGAGGTTATAGATTTCATAGTGCCCTGTCATCTACATGCATCAATGGAAGATGAATATTTCCTTATTGTTAATCATGGGGATTCCGTAATGCCTCTTGATTGGTGAATCTTGCAAGTCACTCAACTCCAACACATTTATTTGTACCTCTTAAGATGTACTTTAGGTACCTTGATGCACATTGACATTAATGATGGGTCATCTCGCATTGGTTAACAATTTACTTTATTGATCACTTATCCAATGATTTATTTTCATGCTCGACATTAGTACATTTATTCACATGATAAGAATTGTATGCTAGTGTTGTAGCGGTTGAAGACCACCGGGTCTTCACTAAGTGAAACCATGTTATAGCACCTTCGTTCAAGAGATATTAAAAAATATCCTTAATTTCACTAGATATTGATAATTACTTACAAAAATCCTTTTGTTGAGCCCCCCTCTTAATACATATCTCCAATTAAAAAACTCCTAATTTTACAATATATTCTTAAAGAAAAATAATTAACCAATAATATCCCTTTCCTCATTTTCATACAACTATGCATAAGTTTCATTACCATTTATCATCCATTCCCATTGACTCGGCTTACTCTAAACTTTATTCATTACCACCAAAAAGTAAAAATCTGCTTATCATATAAAAGACCACCAATAAAACTTTACCTTGTAAAGTCATTCTCTTATGAACATTTCTTCTTAATATTTACAATAATAACATACTTTATAAAAGTTGTTTGTCTAAAACATTTGTCATAGCAAATCTAGTCAATTACAGAAATACAACAAAGTACAAAAATCATCAAAAGTAAACTTGCCTTAAAACAGAGTTATTAACCTACTTCTTCACTTTTTTTTGGCATGAGGCGACCAATCAATGACACCAACACCAAAGCAAGCAAGACTATCACCCAAGCTAGCAGCATCAACACCCACAATGACATAAAAATCACTCGTATGACTAGATTCAAATCTTCAATGATTTTCGCCATTCGTATTATCACTTTCAACCACTTTGTTTCAACATTTCATTCCTTCAATGGCATTTCTTACCATAAAGCCTCATTAAACCTATGTCGTGTTTTTACCTATTTATTGTTGACAACTAAAGAGGATTATAGTTTATTGTTGACAACTAAAGAGGATTATACTTTATTTTACTCATGATGTTTTTTAGATGTTTCTGCAAAACTATAAGCCTCATTGTTTTTCATGGATGGAGCGTCTACACGAAAATTTCGAAACATGGATGTTCATAAGGTTTATGTTATGGTTCCATGTTGCTCAGAACTTACCCAGCTAGCATGTGTGGATTTCAACCAGGTGGTCAATGTTTTCCTACTTTTTGGCGCCAGGTTTGAAACTGCTGTGGTTCCATGTTGCTGAGAACTTACCCAGCTAACATGTGTGGATCTCCACCAGGTGGTCAATGTTTTCCTACTTTTTGGCAACAGGTTTGAAACTGCTAACTTTTGCCTCGTTTTTGCATGTAGATAAAAGTAAATCTTGAAAATTAGAGAAATGGGTTTACTTTCCAATATGTCAAATTGAGTTTTATAGCCAATATGGCAAATTGAGTTTTAGAGCAAGTGGTTTTCCAAAATTTAGAATTGTATGAGAGATGAGGGATCTTTGGAGCTAATTTACCCAATCTACCCAAAATAAGGTAATTAAGGAAAATTTTAGTGATAATATTTAGTTTATGGATTATTTTTGTACATTTTTATTATTCTAAAAATCATTAAAATTGTCCAAAAATTATATAAACTCTTTAGAAATTTGAATTTTTTTATTTAAAATCACCAAACATTTTATGGTTGCAAATTTAAAAATTAGTAAGTTCACCAAGTTTTCCAAAGATTATAAATACGAATAGGAAGTGTGCACACAAAAGATTTAAGTTTTCACAAATGTTTACATTAATTCTGATTAGTGACCTGAGAGGAACGGAGTACTATGGAAAACGCTTATAGCGTAAAAGACTTTCCAAGTGCAACTTGACTGAGAGCTTGTGCTCACGCACTTGGGAAGGTTATAAACTAGTTGTTTGCTCTTCTTTTGAGATTCTAAGTTTGGTTAATGTTGAAGTTATAGATTCCAATACTTTCTAATGCTAGTCCACCTCATCACAATACACTTTTGAAGCAACACTTTGATTGAGATTATATTTGACATAAATGTTATAAATTTGATGCGAGTGTCGAACTATTCAGGTTAGGAAGCCGTCTCTAATTACAAAGTTTGTTATTTATTTAGAAGTAGAAGTTGAATTTGATCTTTCATTTACAAGTCTGAGTTTGAACTCGAATTGAATAGTTCTGCATGTGTGTTTATTTCCAGCATTTTAATCAACTCTTTCAAAGACACTTCAACAAGTTAAATTGGATATTGGAAACGTAGTGTCTATGCAGCAAGTGATTATAGATCTTACTGGGTTGCTGTCACCTTTGACTAAACCAAACCCCAATCATTTATGATTATAGATCATAGTGGATAGTTGTCAGCTGTGGCTAGACCAAGCCCCAATCATTTCAATAGAGAACATGAAGATGATTAATTGGTTTCATGAAGAGTTTTCAGTTGTTTTATAATCAAGTTAGTATTATTTAGGATTTGGTTTTACAAATACTATGTTTGCACCTCTCAATCTAAGGAACCTAGGTTGACATTAAATTGTAGGGAAATTGTAAGCATATAATTCACTAAACAAAGATCATGATTGCATTCAAGAAGTGCATTCTACAGCCCAATATGGGAGAGATGTGTAACTTTTTCCGTAATCATCCTGGAGTTCACACGTGTTCTTTATAAAAAAAATAATAAATATTTTTAAAAATAACATGTCCGCTTAAATAAAATTTAAATTATTTAGAATTGTATATATATATATAAAACAATAAAATTAGATAAGCTAAAACCATAAACATTGAATTGCACATTTTTTCAATATTTCCACTCTAAAAAAAATTTACATCTTGAAATATTTGATCCCTCTTGGTGCTTGGTTGATCCTTTTTAGATGGATCTATACTGGTTATTATAACAACTAATTCCATAAATCTTGCAGGAGCAAGATTCAAGAAGTAAACAAAGAACCTGCATCAAATAGGAATTTAATTTGGGATATGTAACAATGTTGAAATTGTTGGTTAAGATCCATGCATATTTGTGGACTCATTCTATATACTTTATTTGTTTTTAAGGGGTTGTATGGACGATTGCTTAGGAGATTTATTAGAATGGGTTGATTTTAAGGATATCTTACGTATTTTGTTCAGAAAAAGTAGGTCGATTCCCAAATTTTAGGTATACTCTGCCCGATTTCAAGGGAGTTTGTATAAATGTCGCTCAACGGCTTGAGAAGATTTATATACTGTCTCAACTTTAAGAAATTTGTGGTTTAAATCTTAAGGATGTAGATGCTGTCTAAATTGTAGAGGATTTACTCGTGCTGTTCGAAAGCAGCTCTACTGGTTCGATTTTAAAGCGCATGCTGAATGATTAATATGACCTAACTACTATTTGAATAAAAAGGATATATATATTCTAATCGACCATAGTTATTAGTGTGGATCGATGCCCAAAAAGATATAATTTGCTCGAATTGATGAAAGTTATCTATTTACTGTCTTGATCTTTAAGAGTATATGCCATTGGAATTTTTAAAGAAAAATATCTCTGTTATGTTGGATATAAACCAAGCATCACCTGTCAAATTCTAAGAGAGTGTTCAGTTGTGCTTCTCAATCCAAAAAGGAAAATCTTTATAGACATGGGGTTTTCACTCTTGGAATTTACATAGAGGTTGCTCGGTTAGGGGGCGATCTCATAGAATGCTTCTGGATTTTCTTGGAATTAGATATATAAATTCATAAGGTGATCGATTTCACAAGTCTGAATTACGTATACCTCACGATTGAAGAGGCGCCGTACCATCTCAAATGTGGAGAATGCATAAGTGTGCATGCTGCAACAAGGAGTGTCCTTTCCATTTTAAACGATTACTATACAAACCCATGATGTCCATTAACATCAAAAGATAAGTGTATTCTCCTCGACTTTATTGTCAATGGTTGATCGAAATTACTCAATCAATATCGCTTGTTGTATGTGCACCTTCGGCTTGCTATCCTACAATAAACCAACCATAGAACATAGGGTTTCAACATGTAAGATTAAGTTTATTCTATACCTTTAACATAAGGGAATGTCACCCACCATAGAGCTTAGGGTTTAACATGTAAGATTAAGTTTATTCTACACCTCTAACATAAGGGAATGTCACCAACCATAGAACTTAGGGTTTCAACATGTAAGATTAAGTATATTCTACACTTCTAACATAAGGGAATGTCACCCTTAAAGGCGTTCATGTTAGCTACGAAATTATCAGAATATATGTCACTGAGTAGGGAAGACTGTTCTTTCTTTTAATCATGTTTAATAAACGCAAGGTGGAGCCTTAGGCCCTGAACCGAACCCTTAGTCATTGAGAACCAACCGTTGGTCAGTTGAAATCATTAGGGCCAGTTTGTTGTCAGTTTCAGTTGACTGTAGCCTTGGGAATCAGT
The DNA here is from genome assembly GCA_001517045.1 of Pseudotsuga menziesii. Classification (NCBI taxonomy): domain Eukaryota; kingdom Viridiplantae; phylum Streptophyta; class Pinopsida; order Pinales; family Pinaceae; genus Pseudotsuga; species Pseudotsuga menziesii. Next base: position 30,810 of record LPNX010470180.1, on the reverse strand, counting down.
GGTGGCGCCCAAAGCATCGAATAGTCTTGAGAGCTGCCACCTATGTTAATCTATACAAGATGTTAAATATGGTGTGGTTTCATAAGGAACTAAGCATAATAATAGTGAAAGAATATATATATATAATCATGGAATAGTAACTTTTCAAGAGTATATTAGAGAGTTGAAGCTAGATATACCAATAACTTGTGACTTAAACTTATACATAAGTCTCATCTTGTATGTGCGGTGGTGAGAGACCTATATCATTTCTAAAATATGACATGTGTGCTTCATAAAACTTATTCAATTTATTAAACGTGTTGTTGAGCTGGCACTCTTCAAAGCTAACATGTGCTATTCATCTACACATAATTCTCCACATGATCACATGCCGGGAGATCCAAAGAATAGTCTTGAGAGCTGCCACCTATGTTAGTTGATATAGGATGCTTAATATGGAGTGGTCTTACATAACTAACTAAGCGGACAACAATAATGAAAAGACATAAATATTTATATATATATTTAATCATGAAAAAACAACTTTCCAAAAGTAAAATATATTAAACGGTCCTTAAGCCAAATATAACAGTAACTTGGTTACATATAAGTTCCATCCTCTATGTAAGGTGGTGAGAAGCTTATATCAATAAAAAAAATATGACATGTATGCTTGGTAAAACTTATTCAATTTTATTAAACGTGGTGCTGAGCTGCCACTCTACAAAGCTAACATGTGTTATTCATCAACGCATAATTCTCCACATGATCACATGCCGGGAGATCCAAAGCATCGAGAATGTATATACATGGATCTTGCACCTTAGGATGGACGTATCCATTCCTCACACGTTTCCGAAACCTAAAGGTATTATGTGGTTCAATACTATTTTCCCTATACATTCCATTTATATTTAAATGGGTTGACATAGTATTATCTTCTATATTTCAAATAGTGATCGAAGGCTGGCCATTATGCTCAAATGACTGTCCATCGTTGTGTTGCATTACGCACGCTGAAATTTAGAAATTACAATGTTATGTTACTATTATACTTTATTACGTCAACAACGGTATTTATTTCAATACATGGCCTTGGATGAATGCTTTTAATTAGGATTTTGTATTTTGTGGATAGGATTTGATGGAAGAGAATATTCATAGTCATGTTTAGCAAAAAGACAGGAATTCATTGTTTTTTAGGAAGAAAAAGAACTATAATTGATATTTATAATTAGAATCAAACTATATATGGTTTTTATGCGGAGATCATAGAGCATTATACATACATTATTTTTACATTGGTTAAAGATTTTACATCATTCTCGATGAATATGCAAAGGATTGTAACTCTTTTTCTTATATAGATGATTTAGAATGTAGCATGAAGACCTAAACATGAGGCAAAACATAGTTACCAACTAACAAAATAGCCAGTTGCTCCCAAAAAAGCAAAAACTAAACATCAAAAAAATGGACAATTCCTTGAGAAATAGAAGATCTATCAAAAACTTCTTCAAAAGTCAAAATGCCTTCAATAGATAGCAATCCATTTTTTGATAGCAAGTAAGCAATAGTATTGTTTTCTCTAAAAGATGTTCCAAATTGAGGCATCAACTCAATGCTATAAATTCATTGCTACTATTAACTAAAGTGTGTCGATCACTATTCACTTACAAATTATTTTATTGACACACCTGTGTACCTCCCTATGCTAGCTATACAAGTTGCGCCACTAAGTTAAAGGACCATATATTCTATCAAATCTCTAGATCTAGTTTGGTCGAGTAAATATTCTTAAGAAGATGACTACTACCAGCACAAGCACCTCAAATTTGAAGTAGATCTCTAAACCTGTAATGACCGGTAACAACTATGAGTTTTGGTCTATCAAGATGAAGACATTTCTCCAGCTCAACAAATGTTGGTATATGGTTGAAATCGAGTTCAAAGAACCTAATACAAATGCTCTGGACACAATGTCTAATGTAGTGGATATTTCTCTCCAACAACATGCAAAAGCACCTACCTTAGATCGAAGGAATCTAAAGGTAGAGTTCATGATGCAAGGAAAAGCATTCAACCTTGTCTTAAACAATAAACAAACTATATTTTTTATATTTTCTGATTTTCTTCTAACACTAGTACAAAATGAGAAATTAATGACTAAAATCAAGTTATAAACGACTATTTTCGAGTTGGCAACTAGTAGTAGCTAATTTCCACTATCTTATAGCTAGTCGTATTTCACTTAGTTATTAATAGCTTGACTTATTAGTCATTGATTTAGTCAATGATAGTCAATGATTTAGTCATTGAGAATCAATGATTTAGTCACGGATGTAGTCATTGATTTAGTCACTGATTGCAACAATTAATGACCAAATATACGACTAAATAAACTATTGGATGATAACATATTAATGGCTAAGCTAAATTTGACTAAGATACGGGAAATTAGCTACTAATAGTCGTATATATGAGAATTTAGTCATTTTTGTAGTCACAAATTTATGATAGGGCACGGAGGAATCGAACCACCAACCTCCTGCCTATAATTTGGCAGGTGCTCTATCATTGAGCTAGCACCCTTTAAGAAGTTGTTATTGCTTGACACTGATGATATTCAGACAAATTTATGATAGATAGCAATCTACAAACTACATAATTATTACTATTACATCTTACCAGTAACTAGTATTTATGATAAACTAATTCTTGAGAGCTATGTTGTAACATCCCCATAAACAATACATTAGGAAAAATTCTAATTAATCAAAGAAACACAAACAAAGGGTTTGTTTTGGCTGTCAAGATATTTTATTGATCATGCAAAAGAAATTTTAGAAAGAGTATAAGCATATGAAGGATGTCTAAAAAGTTTCTTTAGATTTAAAGAAAATGTGTAGCTACTAGATACTTGATTTTGATAAAATACACATAGATGATAGTTTCATAGAGTACAATTTTAAGATCTATCAATAGTCCATTTACAGTTCATTTTAGTGGTAAGCAAACAACCATAAGTCAAGCTGAAGTATATGAGAAACTAAATCAGATATACTTACTTGAATCCAGGGGAAGCACACTTGGAGAATCAACTCCTCCCAACCATAGGAGGCAGTAACTCAACGGTTTGCTCCGCTCCACCCTCGAGCTAGATCACCAACCATGCACTAGAATAGCAAGTAACTTCCTCGCGGCACTCAATCATCGATTCCATAACAAGTTTTCACGATGGACTTATAAAATAGAAAAACGCTTAACACATGCACTCAGCATTCGTTTTCCCCATGCACAACACAACGTCCTGTGCTATTCCAGTGCACTCATATAAATAGATTTGCCCAGGTCTTATTCCATCCCAATCAAATCTCTAATCAGATCCCTAAATCCCTATGATTTAGGATCTTGTTTGGTTGTTGAGTTTTGGATTGGATATGATTGGTATCAATCACTCTAGCTTGCTTACACATGTTCTTTGGTGCCATGGTTGGTGTCCCCTCATGTAGTTGATTTTTTCAAGTGTTATTTTGTTTATTAATAAATAAATAAAAAGGTTTGTTGTGCAAATGTCATTTGATTTTTTGAGTTTCATAACTCATTACATAATAATAATAAAATAATAATTTTCAAACCATGAAAATAAAAGCAGTGTCATGGGGGTATTACATTTCTCCCCCTCTTATTCTTAACACTGTCCTCGGTGTTTTTTTTATTCTGAGCTTCCTCGCTCATTCTGGAACATGGAGGAATATGCTTCCCGCATTTTATCCTCCATTTCCTGATTTTCCTCTTCATGGCTAAAGTGCTTCCATTGCACTTTTATTTGAAGGATGGCTCGATTCCGAAGCATACGTTCCTTCCTGTTTAGAATGCGGAACGATTCGGTCTGGAACTCACCCGCGGGTTCTACCTAAATCACATTCCAGTCAATTATGAGTAGCATCATGTATGTATATATATACATACATACATATATATGTATATATATACATACATACATATATATATATATATATATATATATATATATATATATATAGCAATGAAACATGAAATACATCGTGTACTTTTATATTAGGTGGAAGTGCAAGCTGATAAGTTACCGGCCCTATCTTAGATAACACTTCAAAAGGTTCACAATACCTCAGTGCCAGCTTGGAACATCTTCCCAAACTCAAAGAAATCTTTTTTGACTTTACCTTTAGATATACGTGATCACCAACATTAAACTCTCTTGGAGTTCGTTTTAAATCCGCATAATTTTTTTTTTTGCCAATCCTGGGCAACTTTTAATGTTGTTTGCACTTCCTTGATAATCTTTATAGCATAGTGCAATCAAGCAATGCTTCAATGCATACATGTTTTCTTGTAACTGTTGGAATATAATCCGTCGGGATTATATGTTGTAAATAAATAAAGAAAACTGAATAGTTATGTAGGAAGCCGAAAAGGCTGGGCGGAAGGTGAAATACAACCGTCATATGAATTGTATAAATATATGCATTAGCAAGGGAATAAAAATGAATTGGGAGTTATAATACCTATCAGTGCTTTCTTGAATGGAGACTTGAAAGAGAATGTCTTCATGTCTCAGCCAGAAGGCTTTATTGTGAAAGGAAAAGAACAAAAGGTATGCAAGCTTGTCAAATCCTTGTATGGCCTAAAACAATCGCCTCGCGCATGGTATGAAAAGTTAACCGAGCATCTTTTGAAGTTAAATTTTGAATCGTTAACCAAATGAATCGGGAGTTATAATACCTATCAGTGGTATCAGAGCACCACTTGCCATAACTCCTGGCTGCATTTCAATCCTGGCATTCTTGCCAAATACGTTTCAGGTTGCCTACTCCATCATTCTGCCAGTCGCTTGCATTGTATGCATTATTCTCTTCCAGACCTGCGCTAAGGAATGAGAAGACTGTTGCGATTTGAGACCGTCAAGTATTGTGCATGGGTTGGGCTCTCTTCATAGGCGTAAACCCTAATTATTGGTATTCTACATCACATCTTCATTTTTCATAGACGTTTGAATTATTCTCTGCTAGAACGATTGAACCTGTCTATCCCTAATCCCGCGAGCGTTGTGTATCTACTACTATGAGTACGCACTCCATGTACAGACTTGGATGTTGCGGTCTGTAGTCCATATCGTCTGCATATCCACAGTCTCTTCTAAATTCGTTGGATGTTGTGGTCTGTAGTCTATATCGTCTGCATATCCACAGTCTCTTCTAAATTCGTTGGACGTTGCGGTCTGTATTCCAGGAGCTTTGATTCTTCCTGATTGTCCCGACGATATTAGCAAATACTGCATGCCCGTATCATGGAAAGGAAAGCTCTATAAATGTAATCTCAATGCTCGTTCACAGAGCAATGTTGATTCTCTTGTTTTACTGCACTTCGACTTTGAGTGGAACTGCGTGGACTCTATCTGCAGAGCGTGGGCTCTTCTAATTGAGCGTGGACTGCATTTATTTGAGAGCTGTACCTCTCCCTCACAAACAATGAATCTATGGAATACTATGCTTGAAATGGATGTGAAGCATTTGCAATGGCTGAGAGAACTCGTTGAAGATTGATGCTCTCATACATTTGCGTGGAGAAACTTCAACTAGATTCTGAAGCGTGTTGTTGAAGGCTGCGTTGAAGACTGAAGTCACATTGAAGGCTGCGTTGAAGGCTGCGAATTCCATGTGAGCGTGGAGTGATTAAATATTCACACCATTAAGTGGAGACCGTGAAGACTGCGGCCTATTGCTTCTGCGTGAATGCGTTGAAGGTTTCTCTTCAACTTCATGACAGTGCATATTCAAAACCTTTCTCAATTGTGTGAAGATCGTGTAAGCTCATGGAGTACTGCTATGAATTCAAGGAGCTGCATGGAGTGAGATGAGAGGTCCCTGAAGATTCACACCGTCTTTGACTGCGTGAAGCCTGGGTTGAAGACTGCGTTTTGCGTTGGTTGAGCTAGGTACCTGCGTTGAAGGAGATTTCCTTCTCTAACTGCGTGGAGGTAAAGTGCTGTTGGTCTAATTGTTTGTGACCGATAGAATGCATAAAACCTAATTTGGTTTACCCTAATTTTGTGCATGGAGGAAATTCTGCAAATTTTCCTTTGTGTATGAGTTAAGAATAATGTGATTGTTGTATGAGCCTGTGCTTGATGAGCCATAATTGTTGTGGGATTTGAAGCTCGTGTATGTTGAGGAATTTTGTGCCATAATCACCTGAACATTTCCACTGTGCAATTATTCTGCTGCTGTAACTAGAAGTACTGCATCAAGCTGCTGAAGTTGCGACCTGCCTTGAAGAATAAAGTCTATGTGAAACAATTATATTGAAGAAGCCTGTGTATGCTGTAAACTTGCATTGTATTTTCCTTGGCAGAGACTATAGACCTGCAAGGTTATTGTTTTTCTATTTCTCTTTGTAAATTACACTAATAGTTGTAAAAAAAAATGCAATCTATAGCATCCATTGTTGGTGATGTCCTCACTGGCAAGGAAACATATCCAAAATGGTCTAGAAAGATCAAGAAATCAAGCAATCCTGTTGAAGAATCCCTTTACTTTGTTCAGAAAACAAAGAATCGGTCCAAAGACCCTTCCAAGGGAGATTGCAACAAGAGAGGACGAGGAAGAAGAATTTTCAAAGGCAGAGGGGGCAGAAAGAACTCTAGCAAAAGATTAGATTTGTAGTGCAAGCATTGTGGAAAGACTGGGCACACATCAGATCAGTGTTGAGCTTCATGGGACTCCATCAAAGACAAGCATAACCAGAAGAAAGATGATAATAAAAATCAAGATGCTAGTAAATCTTCTTATTCTGCTCATTGTATTGTTGCACATTGTAATCTTGGAATTAATGAAATGACTTCACTTTCATCTTACAAATATTGTTGGCTGCTTGATACTGGTGCAACATCACACATGACATTTAGAAAATACTGTTTTGAAGAACTTAATGAAAAAATAGATGGCATAGTTTACTTTGCAAATAAGTCAAGTCTTAAACCAAAGGGAATGGCCACCATTTGACTGAAGATGCCTGGATTCCCTTATTTCTAGTTGAAGAATGTTCTTTATCTTCCAGAGTAGTAGAGAAGCTTACTGTCCTTGGTGGAGATTCGACAGCGAGGCCATTCCATCCACATGTTTGATGGAATTGTTGAAATAAGAAAGTCCTCTGACAACCAAGTCATTATGACTGGATACGAAGAGGGAAGCTGCTGAAGCTAAAGGGTTCATCTGCAAGAGTTCAGAACTATGCCTACCTCTCTCAGCATGGAGAAGGTATTTTGTCATCAAGTTTATTGTGGCATGCAAGATTTGGTCATCTAAATTATAACAGTCTTCGTTTGTTGAGAAAGAATGGTGTATTTGGTTTTCCCACCATTCCCAAAGAGAAGAACAAATGTGATGCATGTATATTAGGGAAACATAGTAAGCTGCCATTCCATGAATCTAATTTCAGAGCAAGTAGGAAATTAGAATTAGTGCATTCTGATTTATGTGGCCCAATGCCAACACCTTCAGCAAATGGGAATAAGTATTTTATGACATTTGTTGATGACTACTCAAGAATGTGCTGGATTTACTATTTAAAGACAAAATCAGAAGCATTTCAAACATTCAAAGACTTTCATGCATTGATAGAAAAACAAGCACAATCAAAAATTGGTACACTTCGTACTGATAATGGGAAAGAATACACTTCAAATGCTTTTGAAGATTATCTTCACCAACATGGAATTGCACATTAGACTATCGTTCCCTACAATCCTCAACAAAACGGTGTAGCAGAAATAATGAACAGAACCATAATGAATATGGTTCACTCAATGATGTTTTTCATGAATGTAAAACTAATGTTTTGGGGTGATGCAGTAAAATGTGCAGCCTATTTGAGAAACAGAAGTCCCTCAAATTCCCTTGATAACAAGACTCCACATGAAATGTGGTTTGGCCATCTCCCTTTAATCAAGCATCTCAGAGTTTTTGGTTCCACCTGTTATGCCTTGATTCCAAAGGAGCAAAGAAACAAGCTTGGTGCTCGAAGTAGAAAATGCATTTTCCTACGGTACAAAGAATACTCCAAGGCATACCGTCTGTATGATGAGGTAAATAAGAAATTTGTTATTCCCAGAGATGTCATTTTTCTTGAAACTAATAAAAATGACCAGTCCATTGAGAGACAACTTGATCATTTGGAAAAATATCCTCATCCAACGAAATATTCTAAAAATGAATATGAAATTCCAAACCTTGAAGGGGGGATTCCTATTCCGGATCAACCTTTGGAATTTCCATATGAAGCACCAAATCGCCCGCATGAAGAAGTTCCTGCTACTTCACCTGAACAAGAGATTCAACTAGATGATGTGATTGAGAGAATTGAAAGACTCTCAATCAATGATGAAGCACCACCAGCTGATCAACCAGGACCATCACGGAAGATTCCTAAATGGGCCACAAAGACACTTGAAAGTGTCCATCCAGATGAAGTTGGAAAGACATGAACGAGAAGTTTGAAAAGACATGGAGGAGAAGCAGATAATTCAACTGATGACATGGATGTATCATTTGATTGTGAATTTAATTTATCTGCTAACTTTGAACCAACTTCCTTTGAAGAAGCTTCTACTCGGGTTGAGTGGAAAGAAGCTATGCAGAATGAGTATGATGCACTCATGAAGAATGGAACTTGGAAGCTGGTTGACCCTCCAGTTGGAACCAAACCAATTGGCTGCAAGTGGGTGTACAAGAACAAATACAGATCAGATGGCTCACTTGACAAGCATAAAGTGAGGCTTGTAGT
>LPNX010470180.1:0-14908 GCA_001517045.1 Pseudotsuga menziesii | reverse complement strand
TTATTAGTTTCAAGAAAAATGACATCTTTGGAAATAACAAATTTCTTGTTTACCTCATCATACAAATGGTATGCCTTGGAGTATTCTTCATACCCCAGGAAAATGCATCTTCTGCTTCGAGCACCAATCTTGTTTCTTTGCTCCTTTGGAATCAAGGCATAATAGGTGGAACCAAAAACTCTGAGATGCCTGATTGAAGGGAGATGGCCAAACCACATTTCATGTGGAGTCTTGTTATCAAGTGCATTTGAGGGACTTATGTTTCTCAAATAGGCTGCACATTTCACTGCATCACCCCAAAACATTAGTTTTACATTCTTGAAAAACATCATTGAGCGAACCATATTCATTATGGTTCTATTCATTCTTTCTGCTACACCATTTTGTTGAGGATTGTAGGGAACTGTAGTCTGATGTGCAATTCCATGTTGACGAAGATAATATTCAAAAGCATTTGAAGTGTATTCTTTTCCATTATCAGTACGAAGTGTACCAATTTTTTATTGTGCTTGTTTTTCTATCAATGCATGAAAGTCTTTGAATGTTTGAAATGCTTCTGATTTTGTCTTTAAACAGTAAATCCAGCACATTCTTGAGTAGTCATCAACAAATGTCATAAAATACTTATTCCCATTTGCAGAACAAGTTGGCATTGGGCAACATAAATCAGAATGCACTAACTCTAATTTCCTACTTGCTCTAAAATTAGATTCATGGAATGGTAGCTTACTATGTTTCCCTAATATACATGCATCACATTTGTTCTTCTCTTTGGGAATGGTGGGCAAGCCAAATACACCATTCTTTCTCAACAAACGAAGACTGTTATAATTTAGATGACCAAATATTGCATGCCACAATGAACTAGATGACATATTACCTTCTCCATGCTGAGAGAGGTAGGCATAGTTATGAAATCTTGCGGATGAACCCTTGAGCTTCAGCAGCTTTCCATCTTCGTATCCAGTCATGATGACTTGGTTGTTAGAGGACTTTCTTATTTCAACGATTCCATCAAACATGTGGATGGAATGGCCTTGCTGTCGAATCTCCACCATGGATAGCAGGCTTCTTTTCAACTCTGGAAGATAAAGAACGTTCTTCAACAAGAAATCAGGGAATCCAGGCATCTTCAGTCGAATGGTGCCCATTCCCTTTGGTTTAATACTTGACTTATCTGCAAAGTACACTATGCCATCTATTGTTTCATTAAGTTCTTCAAAGCAATATTTTCTAAATGTCATGTGTGATGTTGCACCAGTATCAAGTAGCCAACAATCTTTGTAAGATGAAAGTGAAGTCATTTCATTAATTCCAAGATTATAGTGTGCAACAATACAAGAATCAGAAGATTTACTAGCATCTTGGTCATCTTTCTTCTGGTTGTGCTTGTCTTTGATGGAGTCCCACGAAGCCCAACACTGATCTGATGTGTGCCCAGTCTTTCCACAATGCTTGCACTGCAAATCTGATCTTTTGTTTCTGCCCCCTCTGCCTCTTAAGTTTCTTCTTCCTCGTCCTCTCTTGCTACTTTCTCCTTTGGAATGATCTTTGCCCGAGAGAGTGGCACCAACTATTGATGCCAAAGATTGCATCTTTACAACTGTTAGTGTAATTTACAATAATGACAAAGAGAAATAGAGAAAAACAAAAACCTTGCAGGTCTATAGTCTCTACCAAGGTGATTTACAATGTTAATATCTCAACTTCAAGTTTTAAAAATGATACAATGACAGAGAAAATATTACAACCAACAGTCAACAATTATCTCAGCTCTTCGCAGATTTCAAAATCCAGAACTTTATGCAGTCAACATGATGGGTAGTCTCAGCATAAAAGATACCACGCAGCATGTTCATTCTCCTTTATTTTTCAGGTGACTGATAGGATAACACACAATTGAGGCAGTCTCCACGCAGATGTGGGAAGAAATTAGGTTTTATGCACTATCACCAAGCAAATTATCTCTATGCACTGAGTCCTTCACACCGCCTTCCGACTTCAAGGAAATCTCCAGAATAGCAAGGCGACTTCAATAGCAGAATACTAGCAGCTTCATTGTAATGCAGACATAGTAACCAAAATCATTAACTGGTCTTCACGGCTTCACATTCCATCAACAATAGTGCGCAGTCTCCAATCTCAACGCAGATATATATATGATGTATCAGTCACACTATATATACTATATTTTAGTATGATATATCAGTTCCATTATATATCAACGCAGTCTCCATGCATATATCAACATATATCAATGTATGTACGAGCTGCGACGCAGAACCCTAGCAAAACGCAGGAACCCTAGCAAAACGCGGGAACCAGCAAATGATGTCTTCACAAATCGGTGGCCACTATGAGATGGAACTTGCGACCTGCAAAAGCTATGAAATATAGAACATGACTTACAAAAACATAAGCTGTGTGATTGCAAGTGAACCAGATACAAAAAAATGGAATTACGATGCTCTTATGGTGCAGTCGCTATGGCTTTGATGGTCTGGGAATCTCAAAAACAGGCCAAGTTGACCATACTAATATCATTTGGATACATAGAAAATTCATTTCCCCCTATACTCTTGTTACACACAGAACAAATGCTTTCATTGCTGAGAAAGGTTTGAGTTTGGACAAAGGAGAGGCCGCAGGAAGGGTCAAAACCTCCACGCTGGTCTTCAGGGTTGAAGAGAACAGTTCAACAATGGTCTTCATGGTGATGCTCACACAACAGCAGCATATCACGGTCCTTGTGTCTCCCCAACGCATACATTATATCTTCAAATCCTTGTATGAAGTCGCAACACTATATTCTGTAGCGTGTGAATACATCAGCGAGTAAAAACTTGTGTCTTCTGCACCGTGCTTCTTGTGGAGTCGTCCCTCGTTACAGGTTTCAACTTTTCAAGGGAGTCTTCAAGTCGCAACAAAGATCTCAGATACTCAATGCATATCGCAGCAGTCTGGATTTTAGGGTTTCAGTACACCAAATGCAGCATATATACGCAGCTCCAATACAACAATCACAACATACATTTATTTCTCCACACTTCACGTCTTTTTACCAGAAAACTCCATGCCTTCCTTTCTCTTTTTAAAAATGATATTTAACTACTAAAAGCTGTTGCTGAAGACGACGTCCTACCAACATAGAAGACAAAACGCAGAATCGACCAAAGAACTTGTCCCATACATTAACGAAAATCCAAAAATTAGGGTTTTGTATTAACTGAGACGGTCCAGTATATCCTATCAAAAGATATAAATTTAGGGTTTGGTATTCTCTGAGACGGTCCAGCAGAGCCTAAGACAGCTGAGTGGAAGCACTCTCAAACAAAATCGCAGCACAAGAAAAACTCAGCAGGTCGCAGGGAAAGATGGAATACAATGGGAGATCGCAGCATATGAGAAAACTTGTTGGAGAATGTCTCTCAAACACAGCTCTGGAAACTATAACGCATACAATACATGCACGCGGGAGGAGGAGTAACGCCAATAGCAGAACGTTCAACTCCAAGCAAAGCAAACTGAGGAACGGGCAGATGAATGAGCAGACTGGCAGCAGGCAGACAGAATGGCAGGCATTCAGGTAGGAGTTATGGCAGGCAGCCAAGCTCTGATACCACTGATAGGTATAACTCCCAATTCTTTCCATTACATAGCTAAAAGCATTTATTTATACATTTCATAGGACGGTTGTGTTTCACCTTCCACCCATCCTTTTCGGCTTCCTAACTATTCATTTTTCTTTATTTATTTACAATAATCCCTAATGGATTATATTCTAACAAAGGTAAACAACTCAAACAAGAAAATTAACTGATCAAAAGGATCAAGGAAGTCATAACTTTCCAGCTTTGGTAATTTTCATGATACGATTGTAAAACACCAACACAGAAAAGGATTTAAACTGGAAAAGAGACGGATTTCAACTATTAAAATCGTAGCTGATCATTTAGACAAATTTTCAACTGTTATCCTAGATTCAAAGGGAAAACCCATTCTCAACAGTTCTCCTTAGAAGAGGGACAAGAGCGCACTTTTATTCCAACGATCTATTTCCTGTAACTCTCCTCTATAAGACAGAGATTACTTGGGTTGCTCAAACAATAAAAAAAACAAGGCTCAATCAAGAGATGATCGATTTCGTTGTTTCTTAAAATCAAATGCAAGATTCGAACTGAAGGTCTGCTTAGCGCCATGTCCACGGGTGAGAAAGGTCAAGAAGACTAGAACGAGTAAGTCTGGAAGTTGGGGCCACTATTATAAATGAATCCAAACACAGGAGACAATGGGTGGTCATTGCCACTAGGAAAAGTGTTCTCAGTATGAGCGCCAACTAACTCATCAAGAAAACAAAAACAAATCTCGGCTTGTGGGTCTGAAGATTCAGTAGATCAAAGGCTCAAAACGCACAAGTCATAGGTTGTAAATTTTGATTTATTGGTATAAAGCATCCAGTCTGGTTAGAAATAAGGAAGAAAAAAAAAGGTAAAAATGTTTATCTGTTATCAAATTTCGGTTAACACTCTCGAAACAATATTTTCCATCAGATCGTGAGGTGTGGGATCCTAAGGAAGGCGATAAAAAAAAAAGGATAGCAATATTTGAAGATTTACTAGGAAGATGAAATGAGGATCCGAGTAGCTTTTCCAAAACAAAATCACAGACATTGATAAAGATCTGGATCGGGTTCTTCAGATCGGTAATAAGTTTTTTTTATAAAAGAAAAAATTTGCTTGCAGCTAACAAAAAAACACAAACTCATAGGATGCATGAAATGCAAAGTCCTAAAAACCCATACAAGCCCCAAACAAAATAGGAAAACGCATACCAATATTCAATGGGTGAAATGCAAAAGTAAACACCTGCTGATTATTATAGGATACATTTCGAGTAAGGCTATGGAGAGCCACCAACATCTTAATCCTTTGAAATTATAGTAGGGGCGTCTCCATTACTTTTTATTGTTCATTACTTTTTACCAAATGAAGAAAAAACACACGCAAGTTTCGGATTTGATAAGAGATATATCTGGTTATTTCGTATTTCATAGATAGATGAACCAACTACCCTAGTTTTCAATTTAAAAGCAGAGAAATGCCTTTCAACAAACAACATTCACCTTCTAATGAGGCAAAGAAAATGATGAGCCCTCATGTCTAATCTTTGAATCCTACAGCTTTGATACCATATGTAACATCCCCATAAATAATACATCAGGAAAAATTATAAGTAATCAAAGAAACACAAACAAACGGTTTGTTTTAGCTGTCAAGATATTTTATTGATCATGTAAAAGAAATTTTAGAAAGAGTATAAGCAGACGAAGGATGTCCAAAAAGTTTCTTTAGATTTAAAGAAAATGTGTAGCTACTAGATACTTGATTTTGACAAAATACACATAGATGATAGTTTCATAGAGTACAATTTTAAGATCTATCAATAGTCCATTTACTGTTCATTTTATTGGTAAGCAAACAACCATAAGTCAAGCCGAAGTATATGAGAAACTAAATCAGATATACTTACTTGAATCCAGGGGAAACACACTTGGATAATCAACTCCTTCCAACCATAGGAGGCAGCAACTCAACGGTTTTCTCCACTCCACCCCCGAGCTAGATCACCAACCATGCACCAGAACAACAAGTAACTTCCTCGTGGCACTCAATCCTCGAGTCCGTAACAAGTTTTCATGATGGACTTATAAAATAGAAAAACGCTCAACACATGCACTCACCAGTCGTTTTCCCCATGCATAACACGGTGTCCCGTGCTATTTCAGTGCACTCATATAAATAGCTTTTCCCAGGTCTTATGCCATCCCAATCAAATCTCCAATCAGATCCTTAAATCCCTATGATTTAGGATCTTGTCTGGTTGTTGAGTTTTGGATTGGATATGATTGGTATCAATCACTCTAGCTTGCCTACACATGTTCTTTGGTGCCATGGTTGGTGTCCCCTCATGTAGGTGAGTTCTCCAAGTGTTATTTTCTTTATTAATAAATAAATAAAAAGGTTTGTTATGCAAATGTCATTTGATTTTTTGAGTTTCATAACTCATTACATAATAATAAAAAATAATAATTTTCAAACAATGAAAATAAAGGCAGTGTCATGGGGTATTACATATGTACAATTTTCCCTATCTTGCATATCCATTCATGTTACCAAAGAGAACGAAATACCTCTGTGATGGATATGATACCAATTAAGTCAACCAATTTATGGAATATATCTTGGTGTACCTGAATATATGAGAAAAATATCATTATGTGAAATCAAGCAAAGAAAATTCAAATAAGGTAAGCAGATTTTCTCTTTCAATTCATCTGCAATGAATACTCGTATTCAATTCATAATGTTCATTAGAAGAAAACATACTAGGGACTTCATATTTGTACATTGCAAATCCATGTATCAAATTCATACCTTCCCATCCTTTAGCAAGGAGTCACACCCTGAATGTTTCTTAAAAATATGTTGATTTTCATACTGGGAAAGGAGTTCATGCTCTACTTTATACACATAAATATCCAAAAAGACAACCAAAAAATGAAGGGAGGAAGATTGAACTAAAACAGTCAAAACAATTTTGGTGTTCTGTTACATGAGTGATTGAATTTTAAATTAAAAATGAGAAAATTGTTTGAGAACAAGTTATGCACTCACAAGAACTCTTACAAATGTAATCTTACCCCTATTAACTTTTTCTCACTGTATGCATGTAAATAATGACTAACTCTCTCTTTCTCAAGCTTCAAGCATTCGTCAGCCTGTAGGAAGATACACATTTTTGCTTTAGTTTATAGGTCGTTTCAACAAGTCTTTGTACATATAAATTTGCATGACAAAAACCAAATTTAGGGAAGACCTTGAGCATATAATCTGGACATGAATTTTCCAGAATCCATGAAGCAGCCTTTCGAGAGTAGTATGCAGGCAGTAGCATTGTCTTCCAACATGGTTGATTCAAATTCTGTATCATAGTAATCCATGTTATCCATCCCAATCTCCACAAAGATGCCCAATTTTTTTTTAGTAGAGTACGATCTATCTGTTCTCCCTCATGTTCCCAATTAATCTAAGACAATCCACATAACCAATATATATCTAAGGTTACAAATCATGTAAAAGCAAAAAAATATTTCTTGTCAACAAATAGAACTTACTGTTATTTGTAGCTTGGCTGAGATCAAGAACATACCAGTGAAATCACTACATTTGTTACAATAGTCTTCAGTTCAAGAAAAGGTTATGGTTTTGTAAAATTTGATGATCATCTAGTAAAATGAAAATTTGAAGAAGCAGGAAAAGAATGGGGTTCCAGCTCATATTATTACAGAATTTTCTCAATTGTTGCAATTCCACATTACTACCTATTTTGACAATGAGCTTCCTGGTCAACCAGGGGTAAAGAATCCATCTTCACGATTGTTGTTGACATAGCCGGTTTGTAACTTTGCTTTATGAAAAAAATTATTGTTTTATGCTTGTGGCGATTATGAAACCCAGTGATCGGGACAGCCCATTAAGTCCATATGCAATAGAATGAAGGCCAAGGAAGGTCACATTAAAGGAAATTTAATGGGGAAGCGTGTATATTTTGGGCCTGAAATTTCACATACTTAAATTTTATGTATTTTTCTATTTTGTGAGTGTTTCCCAAGTCTTGGTAATGAGTTTTATGAGTTTATGAGTCGCTCTCAAATGATGGTCTAACTAATTCATTCCCATGTCCAAGTTTAATAACATTCTCAGAAGCTCTCACTAGAATACATTTACTGTGATTTCTTTCTTTTGTATTTCATTATAGGCATTTTGACCAAGTATTTTACTTTTCTATAGGAGACATTTTAAGCTGTGGTTGACAATTTTCTGATATTTTTGGAACTCTGTAGTGTCTATGGGATTCTTAACTTATCCATAAAGGTTTTGGGGTTATCAGATATTTTATTATCATGTTTGTGCTCCTCGGTAACTTCATTGGTTGAACTGTCTCAGAAACTCCTAAGAATTGATATTATTGTCACAAACATTTTCAGGTTAGAGGTTTGTTTTTTCCTTAATGTTTCTACATATAAAGAAGTGGATATGTGTTTGTACCTAATCCTGCCATGGATTCAAAGGAACTGTTGCATCATCACCACATAGTACCTTTACAAGGATGGGCTTCGAATGCCTACCTTCTAGTTTCTCTGAATTATGTAATAGATATAGTGGGTCCTTGGTAGGAATATATTTGTGTACTCGATGGAACCGAAGGATTTTAATTGAACCAAAACCGCTAAAAATAAAATAAGCAAACTTGAGAAAGGATAAACCCCATTTTTCTTTTGTTTCTAAAAATCAGCAGCAATTTTTATCAAAGGTTACAATTTGGAGAGAAAAAGATGTGTAAATGCAGTTGGAAGAATCTTTGATAATTGATTTATCCCATATGAATTGCTTTTGGCAATTTCCTTAGTTGTAGGATTTGAACCTATGTCTAAGGGCTAGTCATAGGTTCAAATCCAGTCAACTTCCTCAGGGTCACCGGTCACTATTGTGGCTGGAAGTCGGCAAGCCCTCCATCCATACATTTCAAGGAAGAGCGGGGGATCCCAGGAGGTTTTACTTAAGAACAAAAAACCAATATAGTAAACTAAATATTGAATATGTTCCTTGAAGAAAATTTCTTGAAATCTGGCATTTGAAGCAACTTCCAAAATTTGATTTCATTCATGCCGGTGTATTTCACATGAGTGAAATATTGAATACAGTTTATTTTTCCATGATTTGTTCTTTCTGATTCTCTGACATATTTTCCATCATTAAACCATTTACTGGCTTGCCACTGATTGACCTTATGAGTTGAGAGCCTGGCTTTATTGGTGCTATGGATTTGGTCTGCCACTAGACCTTCAACAATTTTCAACTATAGAACTGAATGTATCTTTTTCTAAGTTTTGTGGAAGGGGGGAAAGGAAATGGGTTTCAGGGATGACTAAATAGTAGAGAGGTCACCCAAATTTTAGTGAATCACAGCATGAGGAGGTCCCCAACAACATTAATTTTTTTATAGCCAAGTAATTACTAATGACACCCTAAAGACATGCTACAACCTATCAAGGACTATAGTCTTGCCCCTACACCTCCCAACCACCCTTGATATAAATATAAGAACACTCTTAATATGTTGATTACGGTCTGTCACTTCAACTTCATCCATAGTTCATGGACCATTACCAACCAGCCTCAAAACTTAGGTTCAGAACAAAGCTCAACATACCTTGGACACACTTGAATTTGACCTGATTTAAATCTAAGAATTTTTACTGACAGTTAAAGAATTCATGTTCTTCAACCTTAGATATACAACCACAGTTTAGAGTTACCCTCAAACCTCCTATCTTTTCTCACAGACACCTTCAGACCTCTCTCTTGCCTCAGAGATTCTTATCAAAGTGCATTACTAAAATGACCTCATTTGTGCCTTATTTGTATGCTAATTATCCAAAGGTTAGGCCAACTTGAGTTCATATACTCAACACAATTTTGACTTAAAAATGAAAGCTTTATGCCTTTTTTCCACTTTGAGGTCTATAGGAGTTTCTTGACAAGTTTATATTTCCATACTTGAAGGGCTTAAGACCCTTTCCTTCCATGCTTAACGTGTAGAATTACTAGGTCTACTTACCCTTCTATACTCCACAAACTTGAGGTGTAAACCATTAGAACATCCTAACATTTTTTAGGGATTCCATCAAATTACAGTTTAACACCAATTGATCATATGACTACCTCTTTAAACTAGGCTAGTCATCTAATCCTTTGGGTCTGCTCTGATTTAGGGAATCTCCAATTTCGGATCAGTACCAGGCCATCTCACAAGGACTCTTTCTTCAGCTCGGCTCCTTTTTAGGGCTTCTCCAGGCTTCAGATCATTACTACATTTTTTAAACTTTGGATTAGGCTTCTCATTGATCCTAGACAGGTTCGATCTGATTAGCATAATTGATCATGTCATTTTAAGTCTTGGATTAGGATTCATTAATCCCAACTATATTCATTCTGATATACTTATCCAAACAGCTATAGATTCACTTCTAAATGTGATAGGTCTTGCTGATTGAGGTCACTCTATTTGTCTTTATTTGGACTCCTGTAGGCTGCCACTTCTACTAAGCTTCTATCCTGGATGGACTTGGCTGATCTAAATGTCTGTTCCATAAGGTCTTCTTACTGTAGCTTGTCATATTTCATATACTTCTTCAAACTGACCCAGTTCAAATCTAAGGAGTCTGGCTGGGCGACATCAAGGACAACAAAACTGCCAACATAGGTTCAATTGATTGAGCTAACCCTTGGGGATTTTCTTCACTGATACCTGCTATACATTTTCTATAAATTTTTCATAGTAAATCTGTGTTGATTCCTAAACTATTTGCTTGGAAAATTTCATCCTTGAGAGTTGATAAACTTTGTTACTTAGTTTGTACTAGTATGGCTGAAAAATATGCTGTTAACTGCATAATGTATCTAGAATTTGATAGGCATGTATTGATAAACTATACACGTGGACAAAATATAATTGTCTCTAGTGCAGCTTCGCGTGTAAATGAACTCAGAGGGCCTAATGATGTTTCCAATATTTCTACCCTATTTGGTCTATCAATGGAGCATGCCCAAGCAATTGTTTCAAATAACTACAGGTATGAATGGGTTTCAAGTTTCAGCGACAATGATAGAAAATGGATTTTGGATGTAAATAAAGGTTAATAGTGGTTTCATTTGAAAACATTCCACATGTTTTCAGATAAAATAGTTTTAATTTCCCTTTTTTTCTTTTTCTTCTATAATTGTGAATATGATAGTGTATTGCGAGACTGTAATTCTTCATGGATTAACTTGTAAAAAATTTCACAAGTCAGTGATTCAAGTAGAGGACCATTCACTTGATGGGATATTTGGTTCACACAAATCCTGGTTTAATGTTTCATAAGTTTGGGATCCTATTTCAAGTGGGGATGTTGATCTGGTTCACAAAACAAATCAATTAGTTTTGAAAACAATATGGTTCAAAATGGGCAGCCCAATGATAAAAAAGGTCCATCTAGAGCGAGAAAGAGGCATCGAGCATCTTCTAGTCAGAAAACAGTTGTTTTAGTACCTAACAACAACAAAAGGATGGGATGAAATCCAATAACATCTACTTATGGGTTTGAGCTACACACTTCTGCCCTACACACAAACACCATGTCAAAGCAGAACACAAATGTTACTATTTCAGATGCTGAAACACTCATCGAAGAACTGAAGTCTAGAATGAAAAATATGGCTATACCACAAGCTACTCCATACTATGTTAACAAATCTAACATATCCACTGATGTCAATTTTGGGGGGCTTAATAACAATGCATACCAGTTAGTACCTAATGGAATTACATGGGTGACATGATATAAATCAAGTACAGATCAATGTATGACTCAGAAGTCATCTATAGTGACTTGTAATGCTAATATTGATAGAGTAAACGATACTGGTATTACACCTCCTGGCCTATATTTAAATGGTGACAAGGGTCCATCGGTAACTGTTGTTCATACTAATGCTTTACGGGTGTGCAATGACAATTCATTAATGTATGATATCAATGGCCTAGTTGATATTAGAAGTGATGATATTTGTAATAGTAACAAATATATAAGGTTAAAAGTGTCAAAAAGGAATGATAGCACCAATAGCAGTTTGATGGAGCATGT
Source organism: Pseudotsuga menziesii (assembly GCA_001517045.1). Lineage (NCBI taxonomy): Eukaryota > Viridiplantae > Streptophyta > Pinopsida > Pinales > Pinaceae > Pseudotsuga > Pseudotsuga menziesii. The sequence continues at coordinate 3,159 of LPNX010470180.1, read as the reverse complement.
GCTTCCAGTTTTAGGTTCTGGCATAAATGTGGATGGCTTTGGATCTAGAGAAAATAGGAGGCTTATCACAGAGCCAAAAATACTCCAAGGAGATTTCATCATAGATGATGCTTCGATGGACAGAACAATGTCATAAATGGGTGTTGAGGAGCTGACTACAGTTCATAGGAATGGTGCTTCAAATATGAAACTTGATTGTAAAACTGGTAGGTTCGTTTTAAAGCAGTGGCTATTTTGAAGAATGGAAAGCTTAAGTAAGAGATTTTCTTTTATCTTCCACCTTCCCCTCAATCCCACACATATGTAGTGGACCTGTTTTAATTATTTAACTATTCAAGGTTTGGTATTCTTTTGATAATTATTATTTGAATAGATTTGATTACATTGGAAAACTTACATACATTTTATGATAAGGTAGAAGACGAGTTTGCTCACTATTATAATTTGCTTTTGCATGACAGCTGAGGGCTGGGTTAAAATACTAATTAGTAATACACATCTCAAACAAAAATTACTAATCTCAAATATACACTACAATATCCAATTAAACAATTTCAAAGAATTGTTGCTTTATAATGGCACACCAGTCCACACCCAATGGGTTTTCTAGGGATGTCATCCATGAATGTTGGGAAGCATCCCTTATGTTAACTGGTGAGGTTTTCCTTGGAAAAAATATATAAAATGAAGTGAGACTAAGAATACAATGGGAGAAAACTCAACTACTATAATATGGTTCCAATTGATTATTGGTCATTAACATCCACCAAATCTCAGTAAATTTGATCTTAGTTAGGTCAAACTCAACAATAAACTAGAATAAAATCAGATAGATAAACACACACACAAAACTAAATTTTGGCTACCTGTTGATGCCTAGAAAAATCTTAGGGACCAATGGTAGGGGTTCTCCCCAATAACCGTTCCCAAATAGATCGTTTATTGTTTGATATGAGGAATCCGTCCGGTTTGCGGTCTGGCTACCATAGAGTTAAGATGTAGTTTTAAATCTCTTTTACCGATTGCGGTCCAATCCACCATTTATATATTTTATCTTTTAGGTATGGAATGTAAGTGCCTAATATTAAATGCAAGTAACAGAACAGAAAAAATAATCTATTCTAACCTATCCCCAAGGAGCAAAATTGATATAAAATAAGAATGAACAATGTAATGTATGGTTTGCATAAAGTATTCTACAGATAGCTAATAAATCCAATATACATACACACAACATAAAGTTATCACAGAGATAGATGCATGGTATTAAAACATTCATCATTCATTGTTACATAAGATTCATCACATAACGTAAAATTAGTCATAGCTTAGAAGTAGTTCAGAGGGTTAGGAACTATCTCACAGATTGTATATGCCGCTAAACAAGAAATAGTTCTCTATTCAGCTTTACACAACATACTCTGAGACTTATGCAACACCCTCTACAACAAAATTCCATCTTCTTCATTATAAAAGGAAATAGTTCTTCTTACAACAAGCTTTAGCAACTATGCCAGTGAAAAGTCCTTTCTGCGTCTACTTTACCTATACTTATACAAATTACAAAAAATGACTCTTGATTTTCCCGAACCATTTGGAATTCCATGACTCTTGCTTTACAAAATTTTGTCTTTTAGTGCATTACTAGAAAAGAATAAATACAAAATTGTATAATATTTACCTTGTAAATAAGACAAATTTAAGTGGGCCCAATTGGTGTCTTGATAAAAATGCTCCATGCTTGGGATTCTTCACTAATGACCTGATATTTTATAGGTTCCAATACACACACTGTCACTTCATGCTTTGACAGCCGAGACTCGATTTCCTTCACTTTGGGTGCATTCTGACTTAAAGATTCCTCCAACAGGAGTCTGTGTCCTGAAGCTTGTATAATCCAGATCCTAATGTCTTCCTCACTTACAACCTTGAGCTTGGATATTTATTCTTCCCCTTTTAGCAACCTCTCCCATAAGCTCTTCAAATGTTCCTCCTTGACTGGGAAATCTTGGTCCAGGGTGCCTGTTAGAACCTGTTGCTGCCGCAACTTGTTCTCCCCGATTTTATTTTTACTTAAACTCTAGGACCCCTCCTCATCATTTTGCCTGGACTGATTGTTAAAGGCTCGTCCCGTCGAGCATGTCTGTTAATATTGAAGTTGAATGCCCGCTTTTTTGTTTGCCTCATTCAGTTTAGTTTGGGTCGTGTGGTCTGTTTAATACCCATAGAACATGAAAATGTTGCCTTCAAAGAAAAAATGTCTGTTTTGGCTACAATTGATCCTTAACGCTGTTGGTTTCCGCTTTGGATCGGACCTCTTTCAGAAGATGCTGAGCCTCAACTCACCCGCCGTTGCGGCTCCCGGATCAAACTTCCGCCTGATGGGAGTTACATCCGACGCCCGATTCATTTGTTCAGGCCGCCTTCTCCCAAGTTTTCTCACCCGCCGTTGCGGCTCCTTGACCAAACTTACTCCCGATTAGAGTTTCACCCGACGTCCGACTCACTGCTCTTTTCTCCCACCCGCGTCACTCAGCCTTTGCATCGTCCACCGTTCCAGGTGGTAGAGAAATCTAGCCTCCGATACCCTCCTCTCCCGCGTCCGGTTGCCTTTATCGCCCGTGTTGTCACTTACCTGGTTCTTATGCTCCTCCGCCGTTGCGGCTCCTGAAGCCTTTCCCCATCCGATGCAGAAATCTATTCCCGCCTGATCCAAGTATCGCCCGACCGCCGATTTAGTGTTGCCGCGAGTTCTCGCCCGAATGAACCAGGCTAGCCCTTTGTGAATTTATTATTATGGTTAGAAATTTTCAATGCCCAATATCTCAGTTTAGTGGATAATACACCAATGTTGTCTGCAGGGATAATTCCATAGATCGCTGAAGCAATTCAAAGCGAGGAAAAGGACAAAACAAACAAATGACAGAGACAATGAGGAGGCAGTTTCAGCAGTTACAGTCAGAAGGTAAACTCCTATGGAAAATGATTGGGAGAACGCAACGACCAGAGAAGAAATTGAATCGTCAAGGACGCTGAAAGGTCACACGCTAAGGGCAACCCAGAAGGGAGGAGTTGTAGTTTAAATAAGGGGAAGCCTGACTGAACAGGGGCTTTTTCCCCTGGAAAAAATTGTAAATGTTTGCTTGTAAGAGGAACTAC